>PVKM010038184.1:0-14196 GCA_004027735.1 Carollia perspicillata
CATGATGAGATTTTTGTGTGACTGTGTGTCACAGTATGCTTAATCTGTGGCCCAAGACAACACTTCTTCTTCCGGTGTAGCCCAGAGACACCAAAAGGTTGGACGTCCCTGAACGTAGTGGCTTAAAACAACATTTATTTATTATCTCAAGTTTCTGTGACTGGGAATGTGGGCGTGGCTTAGCAGAGCCCATCTGAGCTGGCTCAGCGTTTCTCACGAGGGCACAGGCAGGACGTTGGCCAGGGCTGCAGCTGAGTGAAGGCTGGATGGGCTGAGGACCTACTTCCAAAGTGGCCCACGCACACGGCTGTCCACAGGGGGCTGTTCCAGAGGCTGCTCGAGTGACCTGACAGCACATTAGCTGTTCTCAGCCACATAGCTGTTGGGGCCTGGTCTCAGAAATTACCTAGCATCCTTTCTACCACATTCTATTGGAAGCAAATCACTAAATCCAGCCTACAGTCAAGGGAAGGGGAATTAAGGTCTACTTTAGGCAGGAAGGTATCAAATAATTTGCAGACATATGTTAAAACCACCACAGGTCTGTACTCTGTCATGTGTAGTCAAAGACAAATAAGGGAACAGTCAGTTTTAACAAAGTATGACCAGAGCTACGCTGAGGATAAACACAGGACTGTGGGAATAAAGGGAGAACTAAGTCCAGCCAGGGAGACCAGAGAGGGCTTCCTGGAGGAGGCAACTCCTGAGCCTAAGTTAAAGGTATCCCAGGTGAGGGTAGGGTGAGGTGTACCAGACGGAAGGAACACCTGAAAAGGCACTGGGAGAAGGAAACAAATTATCCATGATGGAGGAGCCCGCAGGGAGTCGGGGGATGAAAGCGAGCTAAGTGATGGAGAATCAGGAAAAAAACGAGGCCGGGGTGGTGAGGAAATAGAGCCCACCGTGCAGGCGCTTAGAGGCTGAGTTAAGGAGTTTTCACTTCACCTTCACAGCACTAGGGAGCCACGGACGGTTTAATTAAGCAAGGGGAGTGACCTAATAGCATTCCGAGTTTCAGAACAGTCACTCCAGTGTGTACAGAATGGGAACGAGAAGGGCAAGCCTGAGGCTGGGTGAGCAACCCTGGCAGACAGGCTGCCGCCGTCCACTGAATCAGTGCCAGAGTGGGGGAGCGGGGGAGACAGCTGGGAATGGAGAAGCATTCCAAAGTGGGGGCGATAGGGTTTCATGAGGGACCGAAGGTGGGTGGTGCCCAGGTAGCTGCCCGAAGCACCTGGGTGCAGGGGGGTTACCACTTTGCCAAGGTCAAGAAGCCCCCCAGACACAGGGCAGGGTTGGGGTGTGCCAGGAAGGCGAAGAGAGCACGTTTGGACCCAGTGACTTCAAGCTGCCTTGGAGGTGGCCGATGGATCCAGCCAGAAGGCAGCTGAGTCTACACATGGCAGAGTTTGGAGAGAGACATTTGGAATTGTCAGAAGAAAGGGGAACCACAGCCGTGAGAGAGAGTGGGGTGTCTTCGGGAGTGTGGGGCAGTGAGGGTCCAGGATGCACAGCCCCAAGATGCAGGGCAGAGTGCTCTGAGGGGATGCAGCGCGGAAGGCTTCGGTGCCCACATCCCTCCAACGGCCTCGCTCATCCTCTCCTCACCTGCAGCTATGACCTCTGCTTTTTCAAAGGGTGGCGGTCAGCAAAGTTTCTGGTCCACTAGGCGGTAGCAAGGCCTGGTGGAGACAGCCCTGGTGGAACCTGTTCAGGGGAGTTGATGGCCTGCAGGTGTGGGCGCACAGATTTACCACCACTGAGAGACGTTAGACCATCTTCCATGGAAAAGTACCCCACTGCGTCCTCTCTGTAAAACCCGGGAAAGGGGGGCTGATCCCGGCACATCGGGACTCTCACTGTCTGACACTCAGACCCCATTAGAGACTGTCGTTTGCTCTGATTAGTTGATGCCCCAGTCTTTATCTAGTTAGACACCGTTATCTGAAACCAAATTGCAATAATTAAGTTGGTGTATTTTCATATAAATTTAGCAGAAGAAAGAAGCATGTAATTAAGAAAATGTACCCAAGTAAGTAATTGGTTTTCCACTGGAGTTTTCATCTTTAGCGATTTTTATTTTTCTTGAAAGTGAGTTTCTCTTGAAAGTTGGGTTCGAAAGGAAGTTTTAATGAGGCTTTTATTCCTGACACTGTTGAATTCTGAAGGACCCGGTGCTCCTGGTTTCCTGCCAATTAGGTGCCTCTTGTTGCCTGGGAACATCATGCTCAGGCGTTACTTCGAACAAAACGGACTCCCACCCCAGCACCTCCCCACCCAGAAGGATGAGGTTGGCAGGGGAAAGAAGATGCCGACCGAGAAGTGGAACCCTAGAAATAGCCGGTTTAACACAGCCTTCCCATGAAAGAGGATAACAGGGCACTTCGTGCGCTTTAAAGCAAATTTACATAAACCAGCTTCGCTCAGAGGAAAGACCAGCTCCTAGGATTGTTTCGGATAGTTCCTGATTGAGGAGTCTTCTCGGCGAGCCGAGACCTGTCCCCATGGAACAGCTCACGACACCCCGGCCTCCTGTGGGCACCCCTGGTCCTCACCGCGTCATTTAAGTCCCGCCCAGCCCACGCCCTGTCCGTCCCCAGGTGCTACTCCCTGGAGCAGACCTTTCTTCAGCCATTGCTCTGTCACACCTACAAAGCGAGTGATGATACAAGCAATCCTTCTAGAATAACGGGGGCATCGATTTGTCGCCTCACTCCACATCCCGGATAAACGTTCTCCCCCTGCAGTCTCGTCACGAGTCTCATGTGGCAGGTCAGGAAATCGAGACCCAGAGGAGTGGCGTGACCCTACCCAGCGACATACAGCCAGTGTCGATAGAGTCAGAACTTGACCCTAAGGCCCTCTGACTCTCTGAGTTCTTTTTTCTTGCCACCGTTCTACAGGACGGTTCATTCTCAGAAAACACGTTCCTGTCCTATCCTATCACGGAGTTAGCCACTGTTAACATTTCTCCGTGTTTCTCTCTATTCTCTTGTCCATACATATATAACGTTTTTTAAAAACAGCAATCTTACATATCTTACATATAGTTTTGTGTCCTGCTTTTTTCACTTAAATTCTATATTGAACATCTTTGTCATGTCAGCAAAGTTTCTTTGAAATGCTTTCATAATAATACAGTCCTCCATGTCATTTTATGGGTTCGCTGTCATACAGAGAGACCGGTCCCTTTTACTGAGTGACCGCACTGTTCCCGCGTTCTTCAGTGTCACAACACATCATGTTGGGGAGACCACCCTTGTAGATGACTTTGTAACCCTAATCGCGCCCTCACAGGGGTTTTCTAGACTGTTAAATGCAGAGTCAGAAGTCATAGCTGCTTTCTGTGAAGCCGTCCGGGTCCTAGGTTTCTGCTTCCTGTTAACGGAGGCACCAGAGGAGGTACCTGGGATAGGCACGACTTCCAAGTCATCGGGAAAGCCTTGCGCATTGCACATCCCAGACAGGAGAACACCAGGCCTGTGAGGAGGAAACTGGGGAACAGGGTGGCCAGGTGGGGTGGGCGTGTGTTGGTGAGTGGATCCTAGTGGCCTGTCACACCAACACCTTTTTAACACTGTCTGCCAACAGAACGATCTGGTATGAACTCCACGCCAGGGAGTGGCCTTACAAGACCCAACCAGCAGAGGCAATAATCTGGCAAATGGGCACAGGCATGAAACCCAACCTCAGCCAGATCGGCATGGGAAAAGAAATCTCGGTAAGTCCGGGACAGTGCCAGGTCTGGGAGACAAGGGGAGCAGCAGGCACCGTCCTGGGCCTTCTTTTCCCTGTGTGTTAAGGTTACTAATGCTTTTTCAAAGGGTGGCGGTGAAAGCATGCCCACAGCCTCGTCCTGTCATGATTTGGACCTTAGAAGGCAAAATCGTTAAACTATGCTTGCAATTCAGGTTTCTGCCATCAGGGGCGCAGTAGCACTGGACCAGGGTGTTGTCAGCAATAGACTGCTGAATCAGAAGAATCAGAGAATGCCTCTTTTTCTTTCTGCCAGGTTAAAGAGACACTCATTAAAATATCACTGGTATTAATAATTCTAATGTTATTTGCCTCGACATAAAAATTTGAGGCAATATCCAACTCAGAACAAGATATACAGAAACAGAGAAGCCTAAGGCTAGATCGATTATCTCCCTCTGAAACGTAGCCCAAAGAATCCCCTCTTTTGACCAGAAGATGGATGAGTCAGGGAGGGAGGAATGATCTGATATGCTTTTAAGGACCAACTGTTTCTAAGTTGCCTTTCTCAGGAGAGATCACTAAAAGTCATTTTCCCTGCTGTGACCTCCAAGGGCACTTACAGTACCGGGCTGTGGCTGAAGACCTCAGGATTCCGTCTTCTCCCTCCCTGTTAAGAAAAATGCCCAGAAGCTCCTTGAGAAGCATCGTATTGATCTCAGTGTGTCTCAGGTCTTCTAGAATCAGGGCTTACGCTATATGGCCCAGAAAGTGGATGAGTAGAGGGAAGGAAGGAAGGGTGAATGGATGGCTAGATGGATGATGAATGCATCAATTGAGGTGGATGGATGCCGATAAATACAGGAATTTAGATGGACAGAGGGATGATGAGTGGGAGGTTGGTTGGATGGATGGACGGATGGATGGATATAAAACTGGGACAAATGGGTAGACAAATGGACAGATCCACTGAGGATCCAAGGAGTAACCTAGATGTCACCATTTATGTGAAATCATCACATACTGGTTTCTTTTAGGACATTCTTCTCTTCTGCTGGGCCTTCGAACAAGAGGAGAGACCTTCCTTCACCAAGCTCATGGACATGCTGGAGAAACTGCCAAAGCGAAACCGCCGCCTGTCTCACCCCGGGCACTTCTGGAAGTCTGCCGAGTAGGTGTCCCCCCTTAGCCACTCCCCTCCTCCCTGCCCATGTCCTCTGGCTATGGTCAGCTTTTGCCCCCTCCGCCAACTCCTCTGCCAGCCAGCCTTCCCCTTTCCTTCCCACCTCCCGCCACCAGGCAGCAGCCTTCTCTGCCAAGTTTCCGTTCCGGGGAGCCAGCTCTGGGATTTGGGCCCTGGCCCATGCCATGGGGCTACCATGCTACTCCACTGCCTGATTCTCCCTGACGAAGGTTGATGCCCAGTGAGCAGAGCATCCCATGGCAAGGCGGAACCCTGAACCCACCACGCCCTGTATGTCAGCCCAAGCTGAAGCTATGTAACCATGAAACAGTCCCTCCCTAATCCCTAGGAACCTCTCATCTACTACATTCTGTCTCTCTGAGTTGTCCTATTCGAGATATTTCATGTAAGTGGAAGCACACGATAGTTGTCCTTTTGCGTCTCATTTCTTTTCTGTGGCGTAAGGTTTTCAAGGTTAATCCACACTGTAGCATGCACAAACGCCATTCCCCTTTATAGCTGAGTAATGGTCCATGGTGCAGATATGCTGCATCTCGCGTGTCTGCTCACGCGTGGACGGATGCTTGGTTTGTCTGCACTTTTCGGTTATTGTGAATGATGCTGCAGTGAACATTGGTGTGCAAGTATTTGTTCAAGCTCTTGCTTCTGGCTCTTTCGGATTACACTGCACATCCATGACACTGGTGCCCATCATCATCACAACCACCAGCACATTATCTGTCATCGTGTGTCCCTGAGTACACACATGTGTGACAGGTGCAGCGGCAAGCATTCTGTCTGCGTTACCTCATTGACTCCTAACAGCCCCCCGCCCAGGAGATAGGTGCTGTCACTGTCGCTGCTTTACTTGGAGAAAACCAAGGCACAGAGAAGTTAAGTGCCTTCCCCAGAATCACAGAGCTAGTGAGGAACAGAGCAAGTATTCAGACCCAGGTGGAGCTAGACCCTAAATCAATGGTCCTGATCCCTCCACTCTGCCACCTTCTAGGCAAAGATGACCTGTGTGCCTTCTGGGTCTCTTTCCAGAACCCTTCTGGGAGACTGGGCACAAACTTCTGCTCCTGGTCACCGAGATCCTATCTCAACAGGAGTCGGCAAAGCCTCTGCTCACAGCAAGGTCTATGGTGCGGATCTTGGTCCTACCCCCTCTTCCTGTAGCCGCAGCCCTCACTGCACATTTTCAGAAGCTCCACGTGGCATGCAGGCTGGTATTCTAGAACCACAGGGCCTCAGTCCTCCTACAGGCTGGTGACCATCCTTAGTCCAGAGGCTACATGCTCCCGAAGAGTTCTAGGTTCAAATCCCAACCATGCTGCGTCCTGGCTGTGCACCCTTAGGCAAAACACTTAACCTCTCTGAGCCTCAGTTTTCTCATCTATTAAAAGGATATGAAGTACCTATCTTGCAGGCTATTCTCAGATTTAAATGAGATCAAGTATTACATGCTTGGCACAGAGCCTGGCACATAGTAGGACCTCAATAAAGAGGAGTCCCTCCGACTTTTCCCTGTAGAGGACGGGAATAGCTCATCTCAAACTGCCTGGCTCACTGGGAGGGTGCAAGTTCACAAAAGATGACATTGCCATATCCTTGTGACATCTTGCCACTCTCTCCCTTCTCTCCCTGCTCCAGGCTGTGAACTGTGGACAAAGGGACGACGCTCAGCTGCCTCAGCTCCCAAGCCACCACTCCTTCCCTGCTCTGTCCTCCTCTAGCTCAAGAGGCCAGAGGCTCACCATCAGAGAAGACTGACACCAGCCAGCCTAGGACCACTGCACAACTCAGCTCGGTGGCTTCCCTGTACCCTAGACCTGTGTCCTTTTGCTGGGGAAGGGTTGGGGACCCCCAAGCCAGGACTTAATGGGACCAGCCAGGGAGACACAGAACTGACAAGCAAGGTGCGAGGCAGGGTGGAGAAGAGGGATGCAAGCAGAATGCGGTGTCCCAGGGCCGTGGAGACCAGGGCAGGAGGCCCACGGGAGCAGGCTTGCGGGACCAGTGTGTGTGTGGGCGTGCATGGACACGTGCGTCTGCATGCGCCATGCCCTCTGCCTTCTGTTCCACTTGACAAGCAAAAGCCAGGCTCCTGTGCTCCAGAGAGCCTCGGCTGTTCTGGCCCCCGCGTCCCAGGTCCCAGCCGCGCTCTCAGGGAGCGTGGCAGGGGATGCAGAGCTGAGTCCCAACTCAGTGGAGGCTGTGGGCCGAGATCTGGGCAGAGGGGCTGTGCTGTTCCTTTGCGGACATCCGTCCTCAGAGGCCCCAGCCCACGCCTGTCATGGCTCGTGGCACCTTCGCATTCAGCTCCGAAGTGCAGCAAAACAACTGTGGGTGTCTTTCGGGCTCTGAGTCTCCCCTGGGTCCAGTTCCTGGACCTTCTGCTCCCGTTCTGTGAGAGCGTCGTCCCTTTTTGCCCCACCCTGTCCCTGCCATTTGGAAAGCACAGCAGCTCCCTAGCCAGGATGACTTCTGGGGGCTCCTTACAGCTCACTTTTATCCATGGCACCCCCTGAAATCTGGGCCCTCAGATCTGGGGCTCTGGGCAGGGAGTTCTAGGATATTCTTTTCCCCTCCCTCTGCTCCGGCAGTTAACACCAGCTAAGGTCGTCGACCACAGTGATAGATTTGGGTTGCTGGGATACGTGTGTATTGGGTTTTAGGGTGTACTCACAGCATCCTGTTTGCAAAGGATGTCCCCTCCCCTTCACCCTTGAAGAGTGTCATTGGGAAAGCGAGGAAGGAGGCTGTTTATAGAGGTTCTGTGTGTTCAGCTCCAGCCTGGTGCCGAGGCCCTGAGAGGTCCGTTGTGTTTGCTCAGTGCCCCCCGCGTTCTGTCTGTCACCTTCATGCCCGCCTGGGCCGAAGGGTGTCTTTTCCCCACCACCTTGGGATGGATGTTCCCCGGGAAGGGTGCC
Organism: Carollia perspicillata; assembly: GCA_004027735.1. Lineage (NCBI taxonomy): Eukaryota > Metazoa > Chordata > Mammalia > Chiroptera > Phyllostomidae > Carollia > Carollia perspicillata. The sequence goes on from PVKM010038184.1 coordinate 7,813, forward strand.
GGGAGCAGGCGGTGCATGCAGAGTGGTGGGGGGAGCCTCTGCCTTACGTTCCTTATGTCCTAAAACTTATAAGATAGGTCTCACATTCCCAAAGCTCTGGACCATGTTCTTCTGCTCTGATGTTAAAGGGAAGCCTGTCCCCACCCCGCCCCCCGTAGGGCAGTAGCCGGGCCGTGGGCAGCACTGCAAGGTCGGCCCACGGCCCCTCTGTAATTCCGGGGCCAGCCCAGGCTTAACATGCTTCTGGTTGCTACCTTCTACAGACGTCTCCCTCCCAGAGAGGGGAACTCAGACTTCAGAAACCCTACCTGAGCTCAGACTCAGCATCCAACCAGGTGAGGGGGGTCCTCCCCACCTTGAGTGGCCTCCAGACTGGTCCGTGCTCTGGGGGCCGACTCTGCTTCCAAACTGGGACGATGATGAGATGAGTCATGCTTCCCAAGACCCTGGGCCAGGGAAAGCCCTGTGCCTCCCAGAGAACCTTCCAGAATGCCTTCCCAGCACTCCCAGCTGCGTGGGACCAGAGACTAAAGGCCCCCGTGGGGGCTCTTTCTAAGTACATGTTCCTCTTCCAAGGACTTCTGTAAACTGTGGCTCTTGGCTCAACATATGTGTGTCTTGGAGGCATTGTACACACATTTGCACAAGCCCCAGCCACTCTGGTGTTGCTGGAGGCAGTTCTTAGCAGCAGCTGCCTCTGTGGTCAAACAGTCGCCCAGAGGACCAACCCCAGGCCTGAGCCCCAGCTCTTCCCCGTAGCCTTGTAGCCTCCAGAGGGCCTGAAATCCAGCCAGGGCTTCGTGGTGGGTCCATGGACTCCAGTCTTTGTCATGGACCTTTGTGCTGGCATTAAAAACAAGGGAGAAGCAGGCAGGGTGCAGCTACCCTGAAGCCTAAATGCTCACCAGAGCTGCAGCCTGCTCCGGCTGCCTCTCTTGTTTTCAGAACTAACTAACCAGCCACTCAGAGCCTGCCCGGGGCATGGCCGAGCAGGGTCTCTCCAAAGGCTGCCTTTCCCATCTGCTCACAAGCACCAGCTGGAGATCGAGGGCAGGGCCTGAGGGATCAGAGAGAGAAAGCCCAGCCTTCGCTGAACCCTTGAAACTTCTCCGCTTTGCTGGACAGGGTTCCGTGGGTCCGTCCCTGGGCCCCACGTCACCTGCTCTTGACTTTTCCCTCTTCGCCCACATCCTTACTTTGTCCCCAGCTTCCTCAGAGTTTGCAGCGGCCAGCCTGCACCAGGCATCCAGCCCCTCTCTGCCCGCCTCCTCCAGGCGAGCCCCGCCCTGGTTTGTTCAGAGGCCAGCTTTAATGGCCTGTCCCCACCTTCCCATCCAGGAAGAACCAATCCACCACTTTCCCCGCTGACCTCAACCTTTATTCACTGGCGAAGTGTTGGGAGGAGGTTGCAGTCATTAGTTTTTTGCAAGGAAAAATGGGGGGTTAAAATTTTTACATCATGACTGAGACTCCTGCTGTAGAATCCACACGTTGAAGACCGTGTGTGTGTGCACGTGTGCATGTGTGCAGACTTGTTCCATCACAGCTGTGTGCTGGTGCCCTGTGCCCTGCTTTCTGCACACCTGGATGCACACAGGCTTCCCAGGTGGACCAGTCCACAGAGTGAAGACTCACCAGGAAGCCTTGACCTTGCCTTCTTTGAAGGGCGTGTGGATTTGCACACCCAATTCCACCTGACTCTTCCAGGTCACAGGTGTTTCACAAAGCAAGGACTCTTTGGCAGGGGGATCACCCCCTTGGCCTTATGTTGGGATGTCCCCGCATGTCACCATCCCCAGAGAGAAGGTGGAGACTTGAAATCTTCACCTGATGCCGCTTTGTCCGGGTTTTCCTTTTATTGCACAAAAGGAAGCATCCCATCTTGCCATGGAACTCCCCTTCCCCCGCTTTCTCTCCACTTGTATCTTGGATTCTTGGTCAACAAAAGCCTTGGCATGATCTCTGGAGACTAGACTCTTGTATTCAGGAAACCTGGCCCTGCCGCTTTCGCACCTCCTGGCCACGTGCTCATATCCTGCCCTAACTTCCTGACCTTGAGAGCATGAGCAGACCCTGAGACCACTTGGCCTGCAGGACATGGGAGGCGTTTGGGCATGGGAGTATGGAGGGGCAAGCTGGACTTGATGGCTGTATTAGCCTGCGTGAGATTTCCACAGACCAGGCGTCTGCAACAACCAAAAGTTGCTTCTTACAGTTCTGGAGTCTGGAAGTCCACGATCGAGGTGTTGGCAGGATTGGTTTCCCCTAAGGCCGTGTGCTCACGTGGCCCTTTCTCTGTGCACACTCATCCCCTGGAGTCTCTCTCTCTTTCCTTCTAAAGATGCCAGTCATATGGGATCAGGGGCCCATCCTACTCAAGTTCGATGTCATCTTAACGGATTACTTCTGCAAAGCCCTATTTCCATATAAAGTCACATTGTTAAGTCATGGGGACTGGAACTTCGACATCTTTTTGGTGGGGAGGGGACACAGCTCAACCTCTGACACCCCCTAAGGAGGTTTCTCTTGTGCCTTGGTGGGTCATCTTGGTCTCACGGCAGTCCCCCTCAGAGATTAGTCCCCAGAATCCTTTAGCCACCAGTGTCAGGACATCACCCTTGCTTTCATCAAACTGGCCTCTGACACTTCCATCACTGGGGACCAGCAGTCCTGGGCTTCACGGGTGATCGTCACTTGACGAATGCATGTGCTTCGGCCAAGTCTGATGTGGTTGCCGACACGGCGCTGGTTTTTCACGCTCTCGCTCCGCGGAAGGGAATGGACCTTGGCGAGCGGTGTGCTTGCTGTGTCCTCCCTCAGTTCTGCCTGTAAAGAGAGGAAGTGTCTGAGCAGGCTCAGGGCACACTCCCCGGCCCCCAGCCTCACCTCACCCCTTACCCTAGCCCTCACCTGCACACATGTATAAAGGCCGTGAGAATCAGTCTGGGCCCCAGGACGAGGGAACCCAGTGTCTTGAAGGTTCTCATTCTTTCTGACTCACCCACGTCATGCCACCGTGGGCTTTGCTCCTGATTCTTAACCCAAATCCCTGACTCCTGGCTCAGGACCCTACAGTTCATGCCCATTCTCTCTAACCAGCTGGGGCAGAGAGTTGGGGGAGCTTCAGTCCCCCAACTTATCCATGTGCTAGCATCTAGCATAGTGCCTCAGACATAATACATAGTAGGTGCTCAGTAAATGTTTCCAGGATGCAGAGAGGGAGGGTTGCTGGTAAGAGTGAGGCACTGGCTGGGCTGGGCAGTGATGGCATTCTCAGGCCCTGTGCTGTGGGTCCCACATCACCCCAGGTGACCTTCCCAGGTTTAATGGATATGACTCACAAAGAGGCCCATTGGTCAGGTGACCCCAGGCATCTGGACCCTGGAAAGCAGAGTAATGGTCCATTTCTAACAGCCACTGTCACTGAGCACTTACTACCTGCCTGTCCAACTGAATTCCCATGATGGGACGGTCCCAGGAGCTGGGTACCGTTATCCCTTTTCACAGGCCAGAAACTATGGGCAATAGATGTAAACCAGCGTATTAAGTGGTAGAGCCAACATTGTAAATATGAGTCAATAGACTTGCCCATTCCCAGGAACCCACCGCCATTTGGAGTGGTTAATGTCTGGCTGCCCATTGGGATGTTACAGCCCCAGCCCCTGATGTTATCTGTAGCTCACATCCAAGAGAGAGGGGAGGAAACAGGAAGTCACTGAAGGAAGGTGCAGGGGCGGGTGGGGACCTTTGTGGGAGCTTGTGTGGAAGTTCCCACTGACATGTGCAGACTGATGGGCTGCCAGCAGCTGCGAGTTTCCAGGAAATGTGAGTGTAGTTGGCAGAGCTGTTTCTGGGTTCCCCCAGCACCCCTGCTCCATCAGCCCAGCCCTCCCCACCCCGGACATTGATCTGTGGTCCTCTGTCCCTAGAGGCTTGCCAGCGAGTGCTCCTCTCTCTCAGGGGTGGAAAGGGGCTCTTCTTTCCTACTAGTTGGGGTCACGCAGCCCCTTTCCTTAACACTGAGAACATGAAGAACTCATCTCCGTAGGGTTGAGGTGGTTGTCTGCCTGTTATGGGTTGAACTGGAGGACACGGACTTTGCCTGTAGCATGGATGACCTAGGTTAGACCCAGTTTACCAAGCATGGTCCATAGACCTTTAAGCCACGGAAGACTAGATGCTGTTGCATTATTAGAAGGATTCTGGACAAATATTCATTGGAAATACTTAGGCAAAACAAGATTGAACTTATTTCTTGATTGCAGGACTTAATCAGAGCTTTTAAGACACTGTTGTGTGATAAAGTCTCTGAAAAGGCCAGCAGCAGGCTGCTCTTCCCAAGCTTTCCCAGGCTGGTTTCTGAATCTCCAACAAGATCGACCTCTATGAGTTCAACTTGCTATCTTGTAGGCACTCTGAGAGCAAAGCCCAAAGTACTGGCCCAAAGAAAAGAGCAACTGACCCCTAGCATTTACAGATCACCTGCTCGGAGCCCAGAAAGACAAGATTGGCTCCCTCTCCTAAACTGGCCCCCTGACGTTAGACCTCAGTTCCATGTGTATGGACAGTGGTCCCCTACACAAGGATGCTACAAAGGCATGTTCTGGCTGATATGTCTTCCAATGAAGGTGTCAGGCTTGTTGGGGGGTGGGTGACTTCCCCACCATGCTGGGCTCAGATACCAGTGTGGAAGTAAGACAGGGTGTCATGCCCATGGGGGATCAGCAAGGTCTTCATCTGAATGTATATCTTCAGCCAAGTTATTGGGATGAAGATCTAGAACGATCTGTATCTAGAAGGATGATCTAATCTAAAGAGGGCAAATACATGACATTTCTGCCACCACTGCCCCCATCCCGTACTCTTGGCAGACATTGCTAATCAATCACAGCATGCCTTCCTGCTGCCCACCCATGCAGCCCCAGGGCGTCCGAGTTGCCCCTTGAGGTAGACATGAATGACCATTTCTCACTTCAAGCCTTCCCTCCTTTCTCACGAAGGAACTCAGGCCCAGAGAGGGAAGACAAACTCTTCCGAGTTGGATCCCTTCCTGGATACAGGCGTGGGTTTAGAACTAAGGTCTTGGAAGCTTTCAGAAACCCAGTCATTAGAAGCTGGTAGACAGTCTCTGTGGGCCCTGCACAAGTCTGTGTTCAACAGCGACCTGGGAAAATGCAGAAAGAAAGGCCCGGCCCCAAAGACCCTATGTGTGAGCCCGTGGCAGCCTGCTGCCTGGAGAGGGATCATTTCTCTTCCAGGGAATGGCTTCCCTCAGGGCCTGCACGTTCCCCCAGCTGCAGAACAGCTTCAGTGCAAGGCCCGGGACCTTAAGGAAAGGGGTGTGTGTGTGTGTGTGTAGGGAGGGCCATTTTTCACTTGAGGTGGCTTATAAAAGTTCCTGTAGTTCACTATAGACTTCTCTAAGGGTGGGGAACGACGCATATAGAAGGAAGGAAAAGGAATTCAATTCCAATGGCTTTGGGGTTTTTTCACCCCCCAGAACCCCACCCCAGTATGGAAGGCTCAAAATGTAGTTTTCATCCAGATAAAATTTCCTGGGGCCCTAGTGGACCACCAGCTCCAGAAACACCTCTGATAACCAGCTTGGAGGCTGAGAGTACTTTCCATCCTCTGCCTCTCCGTTTCCTTCCTCCCCTTACCCTCCACCGCCCCACCTCCAGCCAGATAACATCTCCCCGCACCGCACCCTGAGCCCAGGAGAAAGTTACACAATAGTGAGGATGAAAAACAGCTGTATTTAGCTTAAATTAGCTCAAAGGAACGGCTCCCTCCCTCCACTGAGCGGGCAGCGATTGTTGATGCCAAAGTGCTGTTTGTATCGTGCCTTCTTAGATTTGAAAGTCTAATGATTAAAAACAAATCTTAGTTTTTCTCCACCACTTAAAAAAAAAACAAAAAACAAACAAACAAAAAAAACACATCAGCTTGGCTAGTTCTTTTAGTTTAAAAATACCCCGACCTCCAGCACTGGAGTGAGAGTTTTGGAGAGACGGGTGCCGGGACAGCAGGAGGAGACACAGGCAGACGAGGGGACAGCGGGCAGTGACGCCTTTTCAGAATGGGGAGCGACGGGCGGGCCAAGGTGGGAGCGGGCTCTCTGTGTCCTCACGGAGATGCTGGTGTCCGGGTCGGTTTAGAGTTCTGTAGGCTATTTCATCAGCTCTGTCGTCGGTGGATTATTTATTGAACATCTGCTATATCTGAGGCCCTGGGCATTCAGTGATGAATGAAACAGTATTGCCCCTTCCAAAGCTTACAGCCCAGTGGGAGAGAGAGACGGGAAGCCAGCCAACAGCCATATATAAATTATAACTCATCCAGGACTATGGAAGGAAAACCAGTCAGTGGGTGGCTGGTGACATG
>PVKM010038185.1:0-14194 GCA_004027735.1 Carollia perspicillata
GAGCACATGCCTGCCTCAGAGCATCTGCACTTGCTGTTCCCTCTGCGTGGAATGCTTTTCCCGCAGATGTCCACCTGGCTCGCTCCCTTGCCTCGTTCTGCTGAAGTACACCACCCCGACCACCTGCCTACAGTAGCTCCCCATCACTGTCTCTCTCACCTGGCCCGTGCCGTTTTTCTTCACAGTACCACTCACCACTTGACCTTTTATTATGTTGTGTATTTATTATGTTACCGTTGTGAAATAGTCCCCTCTCTCTTCTATAACCTTAGCTCTTTGAGAGCGGGAGTTTTGTCCATGTGGCGCACCATTCTCCCCGCAGCAGCTAGATCGGTGCCACACGTAGAACAGGCTTGAATAGATTTCTGCTTGCTGAGCGGATGAGTGCCTACTGTGTGCCAGACCCTACCCTGGACATGGAGGACACACGCATGGTGAAGACTGTCTCCTGCTCTTAGGAAGCTCATACTAGAGAGACAAAGTGAGTAACCACAAGGGAATGGTGGGCCAGGGTGGGTTCCCAAGCAAGATGATTCTCTTTGCCCTGGGGCAGAGCCTACTGAATGATTCTTCAGTATCGGTTCTCCTCTTTTTTCTTAACCACAGAATCCCAAATTTAGCTGGGCATGAGGTCACTCATTCAGAATAAAGGCCACCTTTCTCAGCTTCCCTGGGAGCCTGGTGTGACACAGTTATGGCCAATTTCCAGGGAGTATCCTTAGAGAAAGGGGGTATGCCCTTCTCCACTCCTTCTTCTGCTTATTAGATTGTGATGTGATGTGATGGCCAGCCTTGGGCAGCCATCCTGGGCCATGAGGACAAGGCCATACCCCAGGGATGGTGGAGCAGAAAGCCTGGGTGTCTGACCCGGAGCCCCAGAATTAACTAGTTGAGCAAAAAAAAATAAAGTCTCTTATTTAATCCACTTTTATTTTGGGTTTTCTGTGGCTGACTGTTGAACGATCCCAATCCTAGCAGATGCAGCTTTGCATGGAATGGGCAGAAGGTGTCTGGCAGACTTGCTTCCCCACACAGTGTGAGGTGGCCCCGTCGCCCACCCAGGGGCAGAAGCTGTGGCTGTCCTGTGTCTGGATCTAGGCTGTGGAATGGGACAGGACCCATTAGCCCTGTGGGTGAACTAGCCGTGGTAGCATTCATTCGACCTCCACTCATTCACGTACCTTGTCATTCATTTATTCAATCACCCCATCATTCACTCATGAGTTCATTCACTTTTCCACGCCTGCATTAAAACATTCTGTGAAGTGGGTGCCCACAGAGCTGCAGCTCGTGTTCAAGCCGGGCAGGGAAACAGTTTGCAACGGAAGCTCCCCTAGAGACAAGAGCAGAGCAGGACCGGCCCGTTCGCCAGGCCTCAGCCCCGACCACAGGTATCTCTGGGAAGTGGTCACATTCTGGGCTGCAGGAGCATGCAGTTCCTGGGGGAAGGGCACAGGGTCTTCCAGGTTTCTGGGTTGTCCCCTCACCCTTCCTGTGGCTGAGCAGGGGCTTCTGCCACCCCCAACCCTGCATGAGAGCAAGGAAGACTTTTGGAACACATTGCACATTCATTACGTCATGAAAGGTGGCTGGTTAGCAAGAGAAGGGTTTGCGTGTCTTGTGGCCTCTGAAAAATCTGTAAAGCATAAAGCCCCTCCTTAGGGCATGATGCTAAGAATGTTCTAGAAGTGAGTCAGGAATTCATAGGCCTTGTACATTTGCTGTAAAACTGAGCCAGGATCCCAGGGGAGGGTGGCGTTAAAAAGATCACAGGCAGCAGGGACACCAAATGCTCTCTGAGGCATCCTCGACAGGAAGCGAAAAGCAGCTTGGTGAGAAGAAGAAGGACTCACTGGGTGTTTGCCGTTGGCTCGGAAGGAGCCAGCGCTCTTCCTGGTGGTTGATGGGCCTGTCCATCCTTGGAGACACCGTGGTCAAAACTGAGGGTTACAAGACAGAAACAAAGCAAACGGATCTATTTCTGCTGTCTTTTGTTCAAACAAACCATCTCAAAACTCGGTGGCTTAAAATAACAATGGTTTTACAATTTCTCGTGCTTCGATGGTAGGTCAGACAGGGCTCCTAGTTCACGCGGTCACGGCTGGACGCACCTGCAGAGTGAAAGCAAAAGCTTCCCTGCCGCCAGAGGCCCAGGTTTGGAACTGGCACAGCGTCACTTCTGCCCCATTCTGTTGCTCACGCCCAGTCACACAATATCCCAGCCCCCCGTGGGGAGCAGATACACTCCATCCCTTGATGGGAGGGATCGTGGGTGGCCATATGGGCAGACAAACTCCCACTGGAAGCCAATAGGGATCATGGAGCCCAGGAGGGAGATAAGATGTGATTCACACAAATCTGATATGTGCACAACATCACGAAATCACGTTTGTTGCGTAAAGTGAGGCTCACCGCTCACCTGCGTAGGGCTGGTGCTGGGGTTCTTTCTGCACAGTGGGCTCTGCCTCTCTTCCACTGTCCCGTTTTCCTGTTCTTCAAACGTCCCCGTGGGCTGGAGACCACTAAAAGGAAAGAGAAATGCACCAAGGCCACAGTCATTAGCATCCTGGGACAGTGGACTCTATTCCTGGCAGATCTCAGGTAGTTAGCAAACCACTACCCAACCCACCCCCGCCAACTTCCCTAGCTCAGGACTTTGAAGTAATGAGCCCACTGTATTGTGTGGCATTCGCAGAAGTGCCAGGTGCCGACCAAGAGAGGATATAGACCCCTCGAATTCAGTGAGGACCAGCCTATACCTGGTCCAGCTCTGGTTCAGCTCTGGCCTCAGCGGAGAGCAACTTGCATTGATTGAGGGGCTCTGTGTGCCAAGTGCTGCTGGGCATGCCTGGCCCCTGCTTTTCTCTTGAACTATCTTGCCCTATGTTACCTCCCCCTGCTTTCCAGTCAATACAGGTGTATTTTAGTTTTTCAAATGGGCTACTCTTTCTCATCCAGGTCTTTAAGTGTTCTATTCCCTTTGCTTGGAACACTGTCTTTCTCTGGTTATCTCCAATACATTCCTCAAATCTCAGGCTCTTTGCCTGCTCTGCTTCACAGTAGGCTCCTAGCCCAGTGCTCTCTAAATGTTTGTTGAATGACTGAGCGATGGAATGAATGAGTCCTCACAACAGCCCATTCGACAGATGAAACAACTGAGGCTCTGAGAGAAGTAGCTCGTCCAAGGCCAAGAGAAGGTAAGAGCCAGGATTTAAACCCAAGATTGTTTGGTGGTCAAACTTGTGTCCTTTCTGCCACACCTGGCTCATGAGGGTAAATGGGGGTGGACGACAGTGTTGGGAAGTAGAGGACAGTGCTGGTGGCATAAATGAGAGTCCAGGCACGTCTCTGTCCATTGCTCGTGGGGAGCAGTGCCAGAGACGGAGGTGGAGCCTGGGCCAGGCCACCGAGCCACACAGTGCCTGGCTGAGCCTGCGAGCCTGGCCCCTCTCAGTCTCTCCTGAATTGAGGATTCACAGGCACTTGTCTGTAAAGAGAGGTGCCAGGCCAGTGGCTCAGCTGGCAGTCAGAGCCCAGAGAGTTGGGCAGACTCCCCTGTCCTTGGCAACCTCTGGTTAAAGAAGGGCAGATTCCAGGTCGGAATCAGAGGTGCTAACCCCCACGGAGCAGACAGAACGCCACAGTGCAGCCAACGCCCCACAGCAGAGAGAGCACGGGCCGCAGGGGCCCCGGCTGACTCAGGACGCCACCTCCACCAGTGTGAGCGCCGTGGCCCAGTTACTTTCACCTCTCTGAGCCTCGCTCTCCTTGTCTGGAAAATGGAGATAATAAGACACTCCTCGTAGGGTTGAGGAGGAAAGTTAAATGTGTGAATTGTGCAGCATGTTAGAACAGGGCCTGCCTGGCCAACCCGAACCTGGCACAGGAAGCCGTTGGTAAATATTAAGCTAGAAGGCCTATTGTGCTTCCATTGCCATTGAACCTCTCCTACCTCAGCTTCTCTCCTGTGTAATGTTTTTGTTCTGCATGTTACCTGGGGCTGAGGGAGGACCAGATGTGATTGACAATGGAAAAGACACCCGTGAAGTCTTCTTCTCCAAAGGGCAAGGCTAGAGGCAGTTGCATCGCCCTTGTGTCTCCATCTGGACCATGCCAGGCCAAGGCCAAGGCCAAGGGGTCTGATGAACATCTAGAGAGAAGCAGAAGCCATGAGCTTGGGAGGTGATGATGATGATTTTGATGATAGATATGATGACAGAAATGATGATGGCGGAGATGAAGGAGACGAGGAGGAGGAGGATGGTGATGATGATGATGACGACAACAACGATGATGATGGTGTTGGATGCGTGCATGAACGGGTGAGAGGGCCTGTTATAGCAGGTTCAGGCCAACACTTCAGAAGACAACAGGAAGTCACCAAGAGATCGGAGGACTAGTTGTCCACAGACCCAGATGTTTTTCAGTCCAGGCTCTGCCTCTTGCTTGTCAAGTGACTTTGGGTAAATCACTGAGCAGCTCTGAGCTTTAGTTCCGTTGCCTGTAGAATGGGAACGAAAACCCTGCCCTGCTTACTTCCCAGGGAGGTTACGGCCACGATCATCTTCATACCACAGCTGCATCCGAGAGCAAATTCCACCCATAGGCCACCACTGCTGCCATGAGGACATAGCGCCAATGCAAGATCTGTTACTTCCCGGCCAGGCGTCTTGAGGCCAGTTAGGTCCCTCCCAGCCACAGTTTCCTCTTTTACAAATGAGTCCAATAGTGCCACCCATACATGGTGTGGTGGCCTGGCCGGAGTGGGTTCTTGAAGTCACAGGGACCAACTAGTGCCTGCAGGGAGTGGGGACTTCAGGGACAGTCCTCATGTTGACTTAGAGCTCTGGTCCACTCTGGCTGTTTCTTTTCCAGCCACACCCTCGGCTTGGCCCAACCTGAGATAATGACCACGCCTTCACAGTCAGCAGCGCTCCCGGCAAAACTGTGCTGTGGGACAATCTTCAAGGACTGGATGAGGTCCCAAAGGGCCGCCCTGTGTGGCTGTGCAGGCTGCTTACCACTCATGGGCGCTCAGCGAAGAAAGTGCAGCCTGTGCTCTCCCCTCTCTCCCCGGAGCTGAGCAGCCCCTGCCTGGAGGAGGTGCCTTTCTCTAATTTGCATAAGGACTGCATATGGGCTGGAAGGCACCTGAGTCACCTGCAGTGGAGTTCCTGCAGCTTAGAGGTGTGGAATCAGGTGGGGCCTCAGAGAAGATCTGACCCAACTTTCCTGTTGCAAAGAAGAGGGAACCAACCATTATTCATTCAGTGAACCTTTACTGAACATCTACTATGTGACTAGTACCATCTCTGTGTTCAGCAGGAGGCAGACAGGGTCAGATGAGAGGAAGGGCACAGACTGTGGCTGGTTCACCTGTACTCCTGCTGAACTTTGGCCTGGGGGCATGCCTCTGTCCTTATCACTCCGCCTCCAGGGATGCTTGGCAAAGTCCTATCATGCCAGGCATGGTGCCAGTCTACTCCGGCCAGCTGTTCTCTGCACTGACTGGTACCTGACTCTGCACCCCTGACTCTTGCTCCAGCTGGGTTTGTGCAGCTGGTGACCTACTGACCCCTGACATAGGCTGAAGGCTTATTCTGACGACTGGGCCTGCAGAGGCTACATGCCCAGTTAGAGGTTGTGCAGCCCTGGATGGTGCATTCAGCGGGAAAGAGCATTGTGCTTGGAGTTGGGACCTGGGCTCTGGGTCTAGCCTGCCATTAACATGTGTTGAACTTGGTCAAGCCACAACCATCTCTTTGTCTACAAAATGGGAAGGTCGGGCCACATGACCTCTAAGATTTTGCCAACTCTAATCTTCCGGTCAGGGGTTCTCAAACCTTGGTGCGTAATGGAATTGTGGGGAGGGCTGGCTCAAACCCAGATAGCTGAGCCCCACCCAGAGCTTCCAGTTCAGTGGGCCTGGGGTGAGACCTGGACTTCTACTGAGTCTTAGGTGATGCCGATGCTGCGGGTTTAGGGACCACACTTTGAGAACTGCTGTTCAGGCAGCGCTGGCTGCACGTTAGAATTACCTGGGAAAGCTTTAAACACTGTTGATACCAGGCAGATTAAATCCCAGAGCAATTAAATGAGCATCTCTAAGCGGGAGCCTGAGCTTTGTAATTGTTAATATCTCCCTCAAGTGAGTCTCGCATTCCGCCAGGGATAGGAACCACTGTATGAGAAAAGTGGCTGGGAAAGAGACAGGGCATCAACTGGGCCCTTTTGGAGGGAGGTCTCTCAGATCCCAGCCCAGCTCTCATTAGCTGCCAGGCTTGGAGCAGCCTCCTCGGACCTTAGTTTCCCCTTCTGTAAGTGGGGTTGTTAGGAAGACTAAATAAAATTCTGCCCCTCTGTGTCTGCCCACCCCTTCCTTCCTCCTGTCTCCAAGGAGAGCTTGTGTTTCTCCTGCTCTGAGGCCATTCAGCTGAGCAGAATTTAATAAGCATTTATTAAAAACTCACAACGTGCAAGATGCGGCCCTGAGTGATGTGGGAATACAAAGATCAGCCAAGCTTGCCCCACTCCAAGGAGCTCACATGCTGATGAGTGGCAGGCAGGCCTGTGTCCCAGACACGAGGTTGGATGTGACACGGGCCACACAGGCTATGATTGTGACAAAGGCCACTGTGTGCGAAGGCCCCGATTTGAGGCACCTGATAGCATATTTTCATCCTTCTAAAATCCTGCGGCAGAGCTACTGTTACAACACCCACTTCAGAGGTGAAGAAACTGAGGCTTAAAGGGGTGGTCAGTTCCCCAGGCTCTGTTGCCGAGGGAGCCCAGAGGAGGATGAGATTCACGCCGTTGTGGGTAGACGGTGGACATCATACTTTCAAGTATGTGTAGAAGTTGGATAAATGGGTAAATATAGAGGGGGAAAAAAACAACAACTATCCTAGACAGAGGAATCAGTACACACAACGGCCTGGAGAGAGGAAATCCAGCTTCTCTCGGGGACGTGCGAGGGGTCTGATTTGGCTGAAAGGCAGGCTGATGGTGGGACATGGTGAGAATCAGACCCTGGTGGGAGGCTTTCTATACTGAGCGAAGGAGTTCAGATTTTATATCGCAAGCAGTGTTGGAGCCATTGAAAATTACTGAGCAGGAGGTGGCATTTTTAGAAAATGATTAAAGTGGTCCTGGGTTATGAGAGCGGTAGGTGACAGGGAGCCCAGTGAGGAAGGAGGTGGCTGTGACAAATGGCCCAGGTAAGGTGGTGAGGCAAATGGGGGCGGGATGGGAACGTGGGCACACAGGGGCGGGGTGCTGTTGCCACAGGAAGCTCCCCGGGGCATTGATCCGTCACGTGCACCCGCTTATTTACTGAGCCCGTCTGTGCTGGGGGTGAGGGCAAGGGTGGGAACAGGGACAAGTGGGTCTCCCAGGGCCCCACGGCTCCACATGCAGCACCCTTCAGTATGGGGATACGGTCAGTGGAGCGTGACCCTCTCAGGGCGAAGAACTGGGCTGAAGCAGCAGGTGATGGGTTCCCGGGCGGGCTCAGATCTGGCCACCTGCCACATTTCCAGGGTTGGGGTGGGGGAACGGGCCCAGTGGCCTGGATCCTCCTGACTCCAGCCTTCCAGATGAAGTGTGCCACCCCGTCTGCCTCCCACTGCCAAGTTTATGACCAGCTCAAGGCTCATAACCTCTTTGCGTCAAGCTGAGCACAAACCGTCCTGGGCTGCAGCCAGTTCCTAGAAGCAAAGTCTGAATGTGGAAAGAGCACTGGGCTGGGACCCTGCCACTTGCTGGCTGGGTGACCTTGGCCACATACATCCCTTAGCCCCTCTGAGGCCTAGATTTCACTTCCTCCAGTTAGACGCTTTTAAACACAAGTAGGGCAAGTGCTGTGCCCTCTGACTAGTCCCTGCCACTACCCTCCCCGCACCTGCCCCATCTTCTCTAGTTAACTTCCCTGGAGAATCTCAAGACTGCACAGGAACAAGCGGAGCAAGCCACTTTCTATAATTGAAGTCCAAGACCGTGGTGGCACTTTTGTCTCTCTGTGGACCTAGCATATCACACCCATTTCGTGGAGGACACAACCACAGCCCAGAGAAGTCCCATGACTGGCCCAGGGCCAAATACTTCAGAGGTTACCAAGGCAGGGCTTGAACACCAATCTCTATTCCGATGGAGCTGGACCCTCAGTTTGGTGCCCCCCCTGGCCCCCCGCAGATCCCCACTGCTTGTCAAGAAGTGGGAGGGTAAGTCTGTTGGTGGGGGAGGACTGGCAGCCATCCTCCAATTCCTGCGTTCCGGAAGCGAGGGCCAGTTCTCTGGCAGATACAAAATGTGGTTTGACAGACACAGTATTGGTCCCTTCACCGCATCACAGTGAGAACATTCTCTTTTCAGCCTCCAGATAACATGAAGGAGAAAATCTCCGCTGGATGCTAATAGGTCTTGAACACCTCTCCATCACTTGCCAACCGCCCCCACCCACCCCTTTTCCAGAGGGCACATCTCAAGCCTTGGCAGGCCAGTTTCCAACTAGAATTTAATAACTTTGTTTTCATCGTGCTTATTTTTACTCTTACCTTCTATTTATGGCAAGTGATACTGGTTTCCCATTTAAGGTAGTGATATAACGATTCTCTGAAAAGCGTGTTTAAGGAAGGGGAACCTGTGTTAGATTTAAAGAAAATACTAATAAACGGTGTCTAGACACGGCACAGTAAGAATGACTGATGTTTGCCCTTGTCCTGGGTGTAGTGAGTGGAGGTGAGCGAGGCTCGGAGCAAGGCGCTGCCCGAGGGCACCGAGTGTGTCCCAGGCAGGGCTCTCTCTCCAGTGCTCTCCCAGACGTGCACGCAGCACAGACCTCCATTCAGGCGTTCAAGGCCATGTTGATTCCGCAGCCCCTCCTGGCGGCACGTGCGCAGCCCATGTGCCATCTCATGGGGTCCTGCGGGCCACGAGACCTCGGGAGGCTGCGGATCAGGGTGTATAGCTGGGCGCCTGGGGATTTCCACGATGGAGGAGGGCGCAGGAGCCATGGTCCGTGGGCTGTGAACTGTCCCAGCTCGAGCCGCTGGGGCCCCCGGCCGACTGGCGGCGGGACCCTCGCAAGTCACCTGCAGCTGGGGTGGTGTACGTGTGAGTGAGAGCGCAGACGTCAGCCTCCGAAGCCCGTACCGCCTTCCGGTCACGGAGCTCGTCCCCGGCCGCCACCCTAGCGGTCACAGTCCCACGCGCCCGGGCACGCGGAGCGCCAGACTGCGGAGCCCAAGCGGTAGGGGGCGGGGCGGTAGGGGCGGGACCAGGCAGCGGGACCCACCACCCATTGGCTGAGTTGCAGTGCCCGGGGCGGGGCGCCGGGAGAAGGCGGGTGAGCAGGCTCCCAGAGGCGGAGGCTTGCGCCGGGCTGCTGGACCCGCGGCTCAGAGCTGCAGAGTGGGTGGGTGGGTGGGCGCAGCGCAACGCGCAACGGGTCGTCTAGGGACTCTCGCAGGAACTGCAGAGGGCACCCAGACTGCTGCCGCTGGGACCACCCTCAGGACCCTGGGCTCTGACCACTTTTCCGAGGGACCGTTGACCTTGCTCCGTGGGGCGTTCGCCTTAGGGAGCAGGAAAAAGGGAGGAGCCGGGGGCCCTGCAGACAGAAAGTTCGCCCGCTCTGGGGGCCACAGGAGGTAAAGTGGGAGGAGGAGCCGGTTGAAGCGAACTCGAACTCGGAGCTGCGAAACCTTGGGGCGGGCGGCGTTCAAGGCCCCCTCCCACACGCGCACGGAGCTCAGCGCCTTCCTCCTCCTTCAGCCGCCGGCATCGCCTCTCAGAGGTTCAGAAAGGAGTCCTGCTTCCCGCTCGGGGAAAGCTGCAGAGCGGCGGGCAGCCAAGGAGGCCACGACCGAGCTGGGCAGCTCTCCACCCCGAGCGACCCCCTTTGAGGTGGGCCAGGACGAATGCGCCCACCCACGCATGCACCCAGCGTCACCTCCAAAGGGTCCTCTGGGAGTCTCTAAGGACTCTGTTTAAGCCCCAGAGTCTTCCCTACTGCTCTCCCCCCAGCCCGGAGCCCCAGGCGGGGACCCCGGGATCCAACGTCCCCACGCCTCCGGGCACCTGGCTCAGCAGGAGTCCCCCGGGTCGGGGCCGGGCAGGGCCGGCGGCGACGAGCCGGAGCCCGCCCAGCACCCGGGCCCCGCCGAGCCCTCGGAACCCACCCATGGGACACCGGCACCCCGTACCCCCTCGCCCGGCTGCGCCCAGACCGGCGCTCAGAGCAGCACAGAGGAGGAGCCCGGCGCAGTGACCCGGGGGCCACCGCAATCCCTGGAAGGATCGGCGGCCGTGGAGGCAGGCTGTTCCCCGCACATCCAGGCGCTTCCAGGCAGCCCTCCAAGCCGAACCAGAGGCCCAGTCCGCCATTCCCAGGTAGGAGAGAGACACCCTACAGAAATGGGGAGCTGGGTGAAGTGAGGACCAGGAGAAGAGGGTTGAGAATAGCCGGAAGAAGGCTAGGGGAAGCTTCACGTGACTACCATAGTAAAACTGATCCAGCTCCTAATATGTGTCAGGTCCATCGGGCAACTCTACATATTTAGAGAATATTAAATTAGTTGAGCACCTATTATGTGTCAGGCTGGGTGTGAGGCCCTTTACTCATGCCTGGTAAGAAAGACATACTGAACTTCCACTCTTACTGATCTGGTGCGACGAGCTTCCATTTAAGAGCCCATTTAAGTATGAGCAAACTGAGTCTCAGGGAGGAAGAAGTATTTACCTTCCCCAAACACTCCCACCCCCCATCCTGAGCCAGCTGCTGCCTGCACACCTGGATGGGGGTGGGGCTGGGATGTGGCCAGTTGGTGCCCTGTCCCCCCAGCCCCGATGAGTACTTCCTCTGAGGAGGGAGGATTCCAGAACACCTTCCTTGTCCGGAGTTCCTCCAGCTTTTTCTGGGTGTTTCCTGAGTGATTCCTGCCCAGGATGGGTGTCCTGTCCTCAGCTAGCCAGGCCTCTGCCCCGAGTGCCTCTGAGGGGCTCCCTCTGACCTCTCCTCCCATCGCCCCCAGCTCCCATCGCCCCCAGCCCCCGGTGGAGGATGGAGGATGTTGTCCAGCACCTTATGGGATGTAGGAGACAGGGCTGGGAAGGGCAGCCAGCTCAGGAGCCCATGATTCGGACTTCCCCTGGCACCAGAGAGACAAGATGGGTCCCCCAAAACCTCTGCATATACTCCAGTCCTGCCCTACCTGGACGCTCCAAGAAGCCCCCTGACTGCCAAGAAGTGCCACAAAGCAAGGGGCCCACTTGCTGTGTGGCAGGAGCCGTATCGGCCTTTTGGCTTCTCACTGGCCTCTCAGGGCTGCACTCCGGGTTTGCTTCTGTCCTGTCCCTCCGAGGGAGGACCAACCCCACCAGGCTGGGCCATTTACCCAAGGTCGCTGAGCTGGTGGGAGGCAGACCTGGTCTGCTGACAGCTGCTGCCTGCCTGCTCTTTTCCATCCTGAGCCGCCAAGGAGGGGAGGTTGGCTTTGCGAAGCCCTTAGGACTCATCTCAGCGTGGGCATGGAGGCCAGTCTATCCCTGTGTGTCCAGAGAGGCTGGGATGTGCCCTAGTGGAGGAGGCCGGGGGCTGGGGTCGGGGGGAGGGAGGGGGAGGACAGTGCAGTGCCGCTGCTCCGGGGTGCTCCCAGGGAGGAGGGTGAGTCTAGACTCTCTTCTCCTGCTGTCCTTGCTCAGCTGACCCCTCCACCTTCCAGGAAGGCCCTGGGGAGGGGCTCAGGGAAGAAGAGGGTGAGTGCAGAGTTGCATTAGCTGGGAGCTGCTGAGCCGAGTTTGGGGGAGAGCCCTGGGCAGGGTGCCCGCACCCAGCTGCCTGTAAGGAGAGAGCGGGAGTGAGAATAAAATAGGGTCATTTGTCTGCCTGACTCCAGCTGAGGCTTCAGGGAGTCAGACACTGTTTTGAAAGACTCTGGTCGTGGCCTGGGGGTGGGTCTTCACGAGGTAAGAGCCCAGGCTTCGGAGCCAACAGCCCGAGTTTAATCCTGGCCTGGCCATCTATCTGTGTGAACCCAGGCAAGTGACACCGGTGTCCCTATTGGTCCAGTGGGTCCATGGTGTCCCCCTCTTCACAGGGCTGGTGTGAAGTCATTGGAATTAGGCACAGAGTACCCAGCCTGATGGAAGCCTGCCTGGCTGGGGTGACTATTCCCCCAGAACGGCCCCACCCCATCTCAGCTCCAGGCCGTTCTGCCTCCCAGGGGCCCTTAGAATGGCCCTGGGGTGGGGTCGGCCGAGTCACAGAACCTGCGTTGGGAACTGGTGCTGCCGCCAGTGCCCATGAACTACCAGGGTGGCACTCTGAATTCTAAAAGAGCCCTTTGAACTCCAACCCTTGTCTGCTTCTCACTGGGTAGAGTCAGCCTGGCTAAAGATGGGGAAGAACAGGCAATGGAGGAGGAGAGAAGCTGTGCCCACAGAGCTGCCCATAGCACCTCCTCTGGGGCAGAGGAGGGAAGAGAGGTGTGGGGGTGGGAGGCGGGGCCCACAGAGGTGCCGTCACCTGGCGTCCAGGTGTCTGGTGCCTCACAGAGCCCCACGTGGCGGAGGCCATATGAAGACTCACATTCTTCTCTCAAAGAGGAAAGCCTGAGTCCTTTTTCCCTCCTTTGCCTTTCTCTGACCCCTGCCTCCTCTCTCTGTGCCTTAGTCTCTGTGCTCTCTGTGTGTTCAGTCACTGATATTAGCATGTCTATACCAGGAGCCCTAGGGGTAGAGGTTGTGGCAGGCAGGGATGCAGGCAAACACTGTCCCTGGGGGCTGCTGGCCTCCTTCCTTCTCCGTCTAGACAGAGGTGACCACCAGCAGAGGCGAGCTCCTGCGGAAGGACTTGGGGAGTGGGACGTCCTGGTGTGGGGCCTCTCCTTCCCCACCTCTGCTGCAGGCCCAGGCCGGCTCGCCCAGGCCCAGAGCAGACGGAGAAGGGTTCGCCCCTGTTGGTCTTGCACCCCCACGCCCCACCTGCGAGTGTGCCCAGGGCACCGAGACCCTCCCCATCACAGCCCCTGGGCCCGCCAGGCAGGGTGGGGCTGGAGGGAAAAGCCCCCAGAAGGAGGCTTCAGGTGAGCTCCAGAGGCAGAGACATTTGCTTCATCCATTCATGGATCACTTATTGAGCGCCTGCTGTGTACATGGCACCAAAACCCCATAGGATACATTGAAAGATGGCTTCAGACACGAACTGGGTGAGTGATGTGAGAGGCTTAGGCTTGGAGCCACTGTCCAGGCCCCCTTATTAAACTCATGGACCAGTCCCATAGCTTTTAAGCACCAGGGGCCTTATTTGTGAAACAAGGAAGATAATGTATAGGCAGGCGGTGAGGAGACTCCATAACACGGGGAGGACTGCCTGCCTGCTCCTCCTCCCCTGGTTATGGACTATGCAGTCACGAGCAAGTTATTAAACTTCTCTGTGATTTGATTTCTCCACCCGTGAATTGGGAAAACTCCACCTGCCTTCTGGGATGACTGAGGGGCGAGGGGGGTTATTACGTGTTCAGCACTTGGAACATTCTGACGTATGTTAACTGCAAAGTAAATGTCAGCTGTTACTATTCTATACTTAGCACAGTGCTGGGCACACGGCAGGGGCTTGGATTGCGGTGATCGTTATCCTGGCTGCAGGCCTGGGGTCACGGTGTGCTGAGCGAGCTCATTGTGTGAGTCCCTTTGTAACTCGTTCATTGACATCATCTTGGAATCGGCCCGGTGGCAGTATGCACGCCGCAGGAATTGACAAGTGCTACCAATAAGAGCTTTTTAAAAAGGTATTTTTGAGAGCCGGTTTCTTGCCCAGCAACTCCTGGTTGGGCAGATGGGCAGGACAGATGTGTCTGGAGACCCGCACGCGGGCGCTGTCTCCGCCTCCGGTCTCTCTGCACCAAGGCAGATCGAACAGCGTGATGTTGGAGAGAGCCTTGGGGTCAATGGGCCCTCGGGGGTGGGGAGGGGTCGGAGCTAGCACATACAGCCCTCTGTGCCTTCTCTGAGCAGAGGACCTGCACAAAGACAGCCCCCATTTCCCCACCCAGCCCGCACCGCCATTTGTGGTAGCCCGGGGGTCGATATTCCCCAGGCCTGGCCTGTGGCCATTTCTAGCTCCTCCTCTCTAGAGAGGGGAGGGATTCCTGCTGCCGTGGGTGGGGGTCAGAGGGGCCTTCAGAGAGGAGGGGGC
>PVKM010038186.1:0-14185 GCA_004027735.1 Carollia perspicillata
TAGGGGAATTTCAGGGGACTGAGGTGGGATTTTGGTGTATGATAAACGTCTGTAGTTTTAGTCTTTCTATATTGAGAAGCAGTGGTTGGGGCATTTTTAAAGATGGCTGACTACACTTAGTTTCCTTCATGATAATAAATTTGTCATAACTCAGTAACCTGGACTTGCCCCTAGAGGTAGTTGTTAATAATTTTGAAATGTTAAGGTCTGGCCAAGGTTCTGATGAGTCAAACCTATACTACTGAATACTGAGCAGGACAGACTAGCTCTCTGCACATGCCTTGAAGGAGTGATTTTCTGAGTATACAAAGAGGTAACTGGACTGTAGATGTTGTATCCTGTGTCACCTCCCTCATAGCGATATTTGATGAAGATTTTAACTTATACAAAACCTTTACAGCAGAATCAGAGCTCCTTGCGGCCAGATGGCAAGCCTTCAGGGTGAGCAGTCTTACATGAGTAGTACCGAAGCTTGACCACACGACAGAACACACTCTTAAAAATGTCAAATGATTGGAAAAATAAGATGTGCACCCCTTTAGGATGGCGTCAGAATAACAAAGGTTAATGCTTCTTGGGCCACATTCTCAGAGGGCTCGCCGAGTGTGTAAATAACTGACTTTTGTTTGTGCTACATGACTGGTGACTTCACTGAAAATCTGCCCGATTCAGTTTTAGCTCTGGATTACTTCAGTTGACCTTTGTGAAGGTTTTTTCTGTGTAGAGTGTTTGACTTGTTCTAATCTCTTAGGGGCTTGGGGTTATTTTTCACTGTGTTAAAGTAGAATTCTAATACAAGAAAGAGGTGTGTTAATGCTACGTGGGTTGGTTTTGGTTTGGCTTCTTTTAGTTAAGCTTTCTCAACACCGAGATGTTAGATGTACATTCTGAACGCGAGGTCCTTCAGTTCTACACTCTTTTTTAAAAGCCTGCTACTGGAACCCAAACCAAAGTACTCATTGCCTCTTTTCTCAAAGTTCATGGAAAATATTAGCAGTTCACACTTTTCCTGACAAGGGAGGATCAGTTCCCTGCCTTCGAATGAAATGACTCAGTGCTTACTTTTAAAGCTGGATTTAAAAAATTGGATAGTATACATAACAATAAAGGAGTGAGCCACTTTTTATGGGCACCCTGTAGTTTTATAGTTTTTAATCTAAACTTAAAATTTTATATTCCTTTTGGAAGAAACTACAAGCTACCGTATGCACAGACGGCACCGTGAGTCAGGGTGGCTCTCCCACAGCCTTTAAGGTGTATTGCAAGGGTCTCAGCCATTATCATCTTCTTCCTGGGTTATTTTGAAATGGTTCTCTCTTTTTTTGTACATTTTGGCTACAGTATTGGTGGTAGAATATACTATAATATGGATCATCTCTACTTCTGTATTTATTTATTTATTACTAGACCTCAACCACAGTCTTCTTTTTCCCTTCCACCTCTCTTTGCCTGTAGGATGTACTGTATGTAGTCATGCACTTTGTATTAATATATTAGAAATCTACAAGTCTGTTT
This sequence comes from Carollia perspicillata, assembly GCA_004027735.1. NCBI lineage: Eukaryota > Metazoa > Chordata > Mammalia > Chiroptera > Phyllostomidae > Carollia > Carollia perspicillata. The sequence goes on from PVKM010038186.1 coordinate 1,516, forward strand.
TGTACTTTTTATACTGTTATAATCAAAACTTTTACTAGGTTATTGAATAAATTTAGTCTTATTAGAAAATAAAAGAAGCTGTTGTGTGGCTTTGTTTGAAAGGTGTTCTTAGGTAAGAATAAGTAACATTTTTGGTCTTCACAAATATGAGTTGAAGGTCTTAGCATAACAAGCCATGAAGGAAAAAAGTCCTCTTTACTGAGAAATAAAGACTTTAAAACACATTTTAACTGTTGTACATAATTGTTAACCTAGTGGATGAGATTATTTTAACAAGAGCAAAATGTTTCCAGTGGTTTTTTGTTTTTGTTTAAGTATAGTTGATGTGTAATGTTACATTAATCGTTTTAGTTCCAGGTATACAGTATAGTGTACATTTTTACAGCTTACAGTTCGATCGCCCCATTAGTTCTAGTAAACAGCCGTCACTGCAAACTTACCACGATATTATCGACTGTATTTCTCTTCACCTTGTTTACCCACCTCTCCACCCTCTCCCCTCTGGTAACCATCCCTTAGGTCTGTTTCTGAGTCTGTTTTTGTTTTGTTTGGTCAGTCGTTGGATGTTTAGATTCCACATATAAGTAAAACCAGATGATATTTGTTTCTTTCTGATTTAACCTCATTTAGCATAATACCCTCTAGGTCCATCCACATTGTTGCAAATGGCAAGATTTCATCCTTTTTTAAAAAGACTTTATTTATTTATTTTTAGAGGGTAAGAGAGGGAGAGAAACATCAATGTGTAGTTGCCTCTCGCGCTCCCCACACTGGGGACTTGACCTGCAACCCAGGCATGTGCCCTGACTGGGAATCGAACTGCGACCCTTTGCTTTCACAGGCCCGTGCTCAATCCACTGAGCTACACCAGCCAGGTCATCCTTTTTTTTTTTTTAATTGCTGTCTTATATTCCATTGTGTATGTATACCACATCTTTATCTATCCATTTTTTAAATGTTTTTGATATGGCTTTATTTTCCGTGAACATAGTGGAAAGCATCATTGAGAATAGAGAAACTAGAAAAATTGGTTGCAGGGAAAGATGGATTTTGGCATTGGGGTCAGAACTGGGTTCTCTAATTCCTGGCCCTGCCCCCTAATTAGGTATTTGAGTCACTTGGCCTTTGTGTGTTCCAAACTTACAAAAAATAATTTACAAAATTACTTCCTTCACAGAATTATGAAGGATCCAAACAGGTACAACTCATATCAAAGTTTCAAAAACGATTCTTTTGGCTTAATATTTTTTTATTTATTGATTAGAGAGATGGTGGGGGAGAGAGAGAAACATTGATATGTTCCACTTTTTAATGCACTCATTGGTTGATTCTTATATATGCCCTGACTGGGGATTGAACCCACAACCTTGGCATATTGGGCCGATGCTCTAACCAACAGAGCTACCCAGCCAGGGCAAAAGCAGATTGTTGATTAGCTGGGAAATGTGCATCCTGTGGACTGAACTTTTTCTGCTACTCTGAGGGTTTAAATTTGCTTTAGGGTAATTAGGTAATTTTGCTAGCTATTGCTTTAGTTTCTGTGACACATCATTCCACTGTGACATAGTGGAAAGGTGACTGACTACCAACATTATCTGTTGTTGTGTAATAAATTACCACAAATTTAGTGTATAGAAGGAAATTTGTCTGTTTCTTTCTAGGCCCAGCGTAGCTGGGACCTTTGCTTAGTGTCTCACAGGCTGCAACATGGTGTCGGCTGGGTTGCATTCTCACCAGGTGACTTGGGAGAAATCCACTTCCATACTCAGGTTGTTTGTGGAATTAATTTCCTGTGGCTTAAGGGTGGAGATCTCAGACTTTTTTTATTTGTTTGTTTTATTTATGTTTAAGGATTTTATTTTTTTAGAGAGAGAGAAAGGGGAGCACAAAACATCGAAGTGACAGAGAAACTTATTAGCCTGTTGCGTGCCTCCAACTGGGGACCTGGCCCGCAACCCAGGCATGTGCCCTGACAGGGAACCAGGGAATAGAACTAGTGACCTTTCAGTTCACAGGCCAGCACCCAACCCACGGAGACACACTAGCCAGGGTGAGCACAGACTTGGTGGAGGGTCCCCTCAGTTCCTTGACACCTGCTATCTTCCAACATGGCCTTGTACTGAGTCAAGCTAGCAGGTCTCCAGAGCTAGTCTGCTAGTGGGACCATCTCAGGTACAGACCACATTCAAGTGGAAAGAATTACACAATGACCACAGGTAGGGTATGGGTATCAGAGGGGACACCTTAGAGCAGGGCTGACAAACTCATTTCCACTGGGGCCACATTAGCCTCGCGGTTGCCTTCAAAGGGCCGAAATATTTTAGGACTATATAAATGTAACTACTTAACCGTTAAGGGGTTGAAATTACATTCAGCTCTTTGAAGGCAACCGCGAAGCTGATGTGGCCCCTGGTGAAAATGAGTTTGACACCCTTGCCTTAGAGTTTCGTCTGCCACAGCACCTCATTTTTTCTGAATAACTTGAAATTGGGCCTTTTAAACCTCTAGTACAAGCACTTTGTGTAACAAGTAAAAAGAAAAAGCTTGCCCATTATCAAACACCTACTATGGGTCAGGCATATTTAAATAGTGTTTAAACAACCTTTGCAAAGGGAAGAGAAAAGAGAAAACAACCGTGTTGGTGAGCGAGTGGATATGCAAGGAGGTCCCGTAACTTACCAGCTTTCCTGATTCCAAAGCCTTGCTCTCCAGACTGAGCCTGTCCCTGCTATAGCAGTCGGTGATGGTGCTTTCTCGCCCTGCACTGGGAGGTGGTTACCCGGGTCTCTTCTGAAGGCTGAAAATAAGGGGTAAGCTTCACCCTTGAGGGAGGTTGAACTTTGTCTAAATTGGTCAATCAAATTTTGTTTCTTAATTTTGCTGTTGAAAGTCCATAATATATACTGTGTTTTTGTGGAGAAAAATAGTCTCCAGGAGGTTTAGTGAAATGACTGGGTAGTTTTAAAACTAAATGAAGGTAGCCAGAACTAACTGCTCACTCTGCAGTAAAGAACTGGAAGATACCCGGGAGCCTCTGGATCCAGTGTCCCTAGAACAGTTTCCTGATGCCTCAGACTTAGCATTGTGTTCTGGCAGTCACTCCTGTGTGATGTTCAGTGCACTGGGGAGGGAGGAGAAAGCTGAATTGGATCAAAGATAGATAATTTCACAGGCTCATGTTCTCAAAGAAAGGGATCTAAGGGTTCTAACAATTTCTCCAGTGGTGGAGTTTGGTTACTCATTGTGATCGTGAGAATGCCTTAGGTTTCAAATATCTTGCATCCTAGTTAGAAACTGCTTATTGTACCGTGCATGGGGAGTCCTGGATATACTTAGTTGCAGGCTTCAGTGTAAAAGAGCTTAATCTTTCACTTCAGGGAGACAGAAGATTTTGGCAAAGCCTGCCCTTGTTCTCGGTGTCTGAAAGGGGGCGGGGTGGGTGGGAGTATAATGTACTGTTTTAGAATTTACGGGCTCCGCCCTTCTGTGACTTACATTTGCTTTAACACTGCAGGTATTGTTTTTTGTAAGTGCAAGGAAGAGTGGCTGTTTAAGTTTATATTTAACTCTCAAAAATTAAAGGCTCAAAAACCTTAAGATTTTGTAACAAGTCCCTGGTAGAGTTAAAATAGGAACCTGAACAATCACGTCTTTTTGTTCCTTCATTTTAAAGGTTAACTGGTGTTTTTGTTTTTGTCTTCCTTTTCCCTCCAACCACCTTTACTGTCTATTCCAATGTTGTTTCTGCCCCCACCGGTCCAAGGACCACTCAAGGCTTTCTCACGGGGAAATCCAACAGCACTCGATCCCATCGATAGTTTCTTTCTTGAAATATTCTCGGCTGGGAACATTTCCCGGTTTTCCTACTTCCGATGCCCACTGGCCCAGGGTTCATCTTCAGCCCTCTTCCCGGACCATCTCCGTGCCCACTGTCCCAATACCATCTAAAATATGCCGGTGTCTCCCAAGTCTGTCTCCAGAGCTTGCTGTCTGGCAGGGTGCTGGCAGGAATAGATGGCTTACTGAAACTGGGTAATTTGAGGGAAGTTTAATAAGGAGACTTTACAAGGCTGTGCACAGGGCACAGGGAAACCCCAAGGTCGAGTGTAGTTTCCAGACTGGAAACACTGGGACTAGTACTATTTACGTACATGTTATTACTACCCCTAGGTCTGAAGACTTGAGGGGAGGGAGTGTTGATGGAACCAGGAGAAAGGCTATGTGTAAAACAGGGTGGGAGATTGGGAGAAACGCCAGGAGTGAGTAGTATTCTATTCCTCTCCAGATTGACCAGCTCCACCGTTAGTGCCCTCACTCCTCTGACCCGCTCTCCATCCTCTTGCAGCACTTCCTTCTCTTGTCAGGTTTCGGTTTAGGGTTAGGGTTAGGGTTAGGGTTAGGGTTGGGGAAGGCTTCCAGAACAACCACTGCCCCACCCAGCAAATAACCGTATGCTAGGTAGTTTCCATGAAAGCAGGGCCATTTCTTTTTTCACCATTATAGCTCCCAGAATTCATATGTAAGTAAGAGCATAATAAATATTAAGTCACAGGTTGATGACAATTTTGTATTTTCAGATGTCATGTTTATAGAAGAGATGAATGTATGATAGTGGCTTACTGAATTTTAAGAATGTAAAAGCCTTTATATTTGAACACTTTTTTACATACACAGAAAAAGTGAAAGGGTAGTACAATAGTATATAACCTTTCCCTGGGTCACCAAGGGTAAACATTTTGCAACATGCACTTTTTCTATTCAATTTGTTTGACTGGAGTTGTGATGGTCATCCCTGAGTACTTACGTATTCATCTCCTTGGAATAAGGATATTCTACATAAAACTGCAATGTCGTTGCCACACCTGATCATGGACAGTAACTCAGTAATATCTAGTATCCGCTGTATGGAATAAGTTACCCCATTCCAAAATGTCTTAAAACTTTTCTCATGCAGGACATAATCAAGGTTCATGTGTATGTTTGGTTATGCCTCTTCATCTGGAATAGTCACTTCATCCCCCCCGGCCTTTTTTTTTATGGCATTGAAGTATCCAAGTCAGTTATGTAATGTCCCATATGCTGGATTTTTTATGGTGCTTTTCTTAGTACATTCAGATTACACGTTTTAGCAAGAATGTAAAGTGGGCCTTGTGGGCATCTCTCCCTTCACATCAAGAGGCTCACAGTGCCGTCGCCCCGCTGCTGGTCGGTAATGCTGAGATGGATCACTTGGTTAGGAGGCTGTCTGCCAGATTTTTCTATTCTAAAATACTTTTTTATTTTTGGTAAATGAATAATCTGTGGGGTGATACTGTGAGACTTTTAAAATAACATTTTATTCAAGTATTCTTTAAGCACTTATGTCCGAGACCCTACTAAGTGATCTAAATAGTCCCTGTCACTTGAGAGATCACGTAATCCTTAAATCCTTTGAGAATCCTAGCTCACTAAGGTAGTTGTGCTTATTCTTGCCATTCAATTGCATTTGACTTTCATTTTCTTGATTTCTTGGTGGTTCCGTTTCCAACAAGAAATGAAGATGTGGTGAATAGGGACTAGGGGTTATGTTTGGCACACGAGTTTATATCACCAGGGCACAGATGGACAAACAAACAAACAAACAAACAAACAAAAGCCAATGAGTTTGAACCAGAAGACTCGAATTCAGATCTTGGCTTTGCTCCTTCATGGCTTTATGATCTCTGGTAAATTTTCTCAGAGCTCGTTTCTTCCCCTGTAAACTAGGGGAAATAATGGACCGGGAGCAAGACTAAAATGAGAGAATGTATCATCAAGGACCTGGCCTATGATAGGTGCACAGTGATACCTTTGTGTTATCATTTGTTCTTTTAATCTGGCACTGAGGTCTAATTGGTACAGTAGGAATGGACACTTTATTACTTACACTTATGGTGAGCACAGGAGAGGTCTTACACAGTTCACATCGACACCTAACCCCTCTAAAAAAAATTCCCTAAAGCTTCCTTAAGTTTCGTGTTTAAAGGAGAAAATGTATTCACTACAAGATTATTATGCTTTGGCAGCATGTGCATCCCAGGAACAGGATATTGTATAGAGGGCGTGAAGCCATGAAGGTATAATTAGGCGACACGAAAGTATTGAGATCCAGGGAGTGGCCAGGAGAGGCGCTCAGAATGATCTTTGAAGGGTAAAATTCGGCTGTGCTGTAGCAGTACTGTGGAACTAACTCATAAAACGGGCTGAAATGGCACAACATACCTCTAGCTTCAAGGCCCAATTCTCCAGTTAGTGAGTTTAGAACCGCCAGCCTAGCCTCCTGGAACAAGTCCAAGGAGCACCATTCACACTGTCAAGGAGACCCTGCCCCTTCCTCCAGTTACGCTGGCGCCCAAGGCGATGCCACTGGAGTGTACCATGTCAGGGGCGCCTTTGGCTCCTGTACTTGAGACTCTGCTTTTTAAACTCACCATTAGACAGACTTCAGGTCTCTAGCATTTTCTTTTCCCAATAAGCCACTAATGAGGGATGCAGTAGGAATACAGGAATATCAGGCTGACCGGGGATGTCAGTCTGTCAACTATTAAAAGGAAGAAATCTATTATAGATAAACATAATTTTCATCTTCTTCTGAAGGACTGAAACCATTTCATATATTCCCAGTGAAATGAATTATTGAGGAGGCTGCCATACAGAAGTGTCAAAAGAAAGCCCTTTGCTACTACGTAACCATCAACTTTTCTATCCTGTCCATGTACCTTCCCTTCTCACACACATATTACTACACAACGTCCACAAGGTGGTGCTACTCACACACGAGACTCCGAGAATGAGGCCCATCCAGTTTAGCACCATCATTTACCTGCCTACTTAATTGTGGAGCTAAAACTAGGGCTAATCCATTCCTTTATTTGCAGTCAGCTAAATATTATTATCACTTAAATATAGTCTTAAAAGCACTTAAAATATTTGGAGAATCTGTTTTAATTTCCCTTTTACCAAGATTATTTTAATCTTTTTCTTTTTTAATTGATGGGTTACCTCCCACATACACCCCAACTGGGGATCGGACCTGCAACCTAGGCATGTGCTCTGACCAGGAATCAAACCTGCAACCTTGTGGTGCACGGGGTGATGCTCCAACCAACTGAGCCACCTGGCCAGTGCAATAATTTTAATCTTTAATAGGAACTAAAAGCCAACACTTAGTGCTTTCTGCAGATAAATTTAGACTATCACAAAGGAGAAAGAAAATACTCATGTAGTCCTCCAAATGCCCTTATCACAGAAGATGGCCATTGTGGATAATTACATGCTATTGTAAGTCTCAGTTCTTGGGTATCACAGTTGCTGTGGCCATAGTCCTAAAGGCTGAGGACTGCCTGGATGTCTGTCCAGTATATTTTTGGAGATTACGTTGATGCCATACAACTGAGGCCGGAAGATACCAAGTGCTCCCGGAAACTCTGATCGGTCTGGTTGTGACTGTGGGATGTCGCTGCTGCCCGTCCAGCTGTGGTCTCCCGAGGAGTAAGCAAGGCTGGTCCTTTGAGCAATACAAAGTAAAAATTAGAACTTCTCTTTCTATTTATTTTTCTCCTATTTTAAAAATTGAGATAGAATCATTATATAATGTTATATTCATTTTAGGTGTACAACATAATAGTTTGATATTTGGATACATTGTGAAGAGATCACAGTAAGTCTTGTTAACATTCGTCACCATATATAGTTACAAAAATATTTTTCTTATGATGAGAGCTTTTAAGGTTGATTTTCTTCTATTTTTAATGTTCTGTAATACCAGCCCAGTGCTGCAAGTGTATAATATATTTAAAAGTTAGGGATACATACTCAGTTTTTACTGGTTGGAGAGACTTGTGTGCTCCTCTGTACGAGTCAATAAGAAGTTTATTTTTAAAATATTTGAGGATCACTGCTCTAGAGACCATAGTGATGGAGGGCTGGTAGTGGAGTCTGGTTTTATTTTTTCCAAGTCCAAGACATCATTTTTTGTGAAATGTTAGAGAAAGTGGGTCTACAGGCCAGCCTTTCCTGGGTTTGAGGGGAAGGAGGGTGACAGTCGCTGGAACTGTGTTATTTCACATGCTTATCTAACAGCTGTTTCCTCTCCCTCAGTGTAATGTCTCCTCTCTGCCTCTGTCTCAGCCGGGGGTGTGGTTTTCAGAATGGGATGGCCTCCCTTGAGAATGAGTGCAGTTACAAAGCATGCCTTGTTATTGATGGGGGAGAAAAATCTTTGGTTTGACCTGGAGACTTCTACTTTCTTCTGTTGTCTCCCATGCAGATGGATACCCATGCTTCTTAGCTCCAAATTGTATATTTTTAAATCATGTTGAAACTCCATAGAAAATAGCAGGGATACCCAAACTGGACAAATTATTGAGGGTGCTAAAATGGGCCGGGACAGACAAAATTGCTTGCAAGGCTTTTTAAGGAAAGTTATAAGGGTAGAGGATAGAAAATCAGTTATTTAGATTTAGCAGTTGTAAAAATGAAACTACACATCTGCTCTACCAGGACAGGTAATAAAGAATATGAGGAAATAGTAGAAAGAGATTCTTTTGGAAAACGATCAAGTCAGAACATTTTGGAAAAAAATATTAGTGGGTGGTAGAAACCAAGAAAACTAGTTTCAGAGAAAAAGAATGCAATTCCATAATTTAGCAATAAAATGACAGATGTTGCCCTGGCTGGTGTAGCTCAGTGGACTGAGCACGGGCCTGTGAAGCAAAGCTCACCAGTTCAATTCCCAATCAGGGCACATGCCTGGGTTGCAGGCCAGGTCCCCAGTGGGGGACACATGAGAGGCAACCACACATTGATGTTTCTCTCCCTTTCTTTCTCCCTCCCTTCTCTTCTCTCTTTAAAAAAAAAAAAACCTTATAAAATAAAAAAGTAAGATGACAGATGTTGCAAAGTGTCAGAGATGTATTTATTTATTCAATCATCTACTTAATAAATATTGAATTCTTATTCCACGCCAGGCGGCCTACATACTCCCTGCTCTCAAGTGCCTTATGGTTTTGGAAAACAGATAGTGAGGAATGCTAAAATTGGGGAAGTACAGGGTGCTACGTTAGCACATGGAAAGGGTCTCTAAACAAGTCCCCTGGTGTAGCAGGAGGTACCTGGTTTCCATTTATTGAGCATTTTGTTCCAGGCATTTTGCTAAGCACTGTAAAAGTCACTTTGGCTTTTAAAAACTACTGTATTTGAAAACTAAAGTTTTTAATAAACTCTACTATTGTCTTCATTTTACAGATGAGGAAACAGAGGCCCAGAAAGGCCAAATAGTAAGAAACAATTTTGACGCCAATACTCAAAAATCCTGTAAGTAGAAATGTGAGAAACTAAAAACGTATTTAAAAAGTATTTATAGATAAAAGAAATCATTTAGCCACTGAAAAATGTAAACTTCCCTGGTAGATTTATTTTCATACATTTTATCAAAGTGTGATACAGAAAGAGAAAGGCACTGCCATAAATGCACAGCTCCGTGGATTTTAATAACTGAGCACACCCATTTAACTACGTCTATTTTAAGAAATGGAGCATCACCAATTTCCAGTAGGCTCCCTCTGTTCCTTCCCCTGACTGTTACAAATGTAGACTCATTTTGCCTCTTTTCGTACTTTATGTATATGGAATTGCATGCGTATCGTCTTTTCTGTCTGGCTTTTTTATTTCCGCTAAATCTTGTTTGTGAGACTCATCTGTATTGTGGCATGTAGTTTTAGATCATTCTCCTTACGGTATAACATTTTATCATGTGAAGTTCCACATACTTTTTTTCATAGAAATTTGGGTATCTTCGGTGAACATTCTAGCACGCGTCTTTTGGTAACCAGATGGATGCGTTTCTGTTTTGTGTCTACCAGGAGTGGAAGGGCTGCATCAGAGCATATGCATCCCCTCCATGCTAGGACTTACTGGCAGATGATTTTCCCGTGTGTCCACCCCATTGCTCCCTCCGCCAGCAGTGGACGAGAGCTGCAGTTGTCGCACGTGCTCGCCAACACTCGCTATTGGCTATGACTAGAACTGTCATAACCAATGTGAAAAGGACAAACAGCCCAATTAAAACATGGGCAAAGGCTTTGAATACACATTTCTTTGAAGAAGATATACAAATGGCCAGTAAGCACATGGAAATATATTCAGTTTTACCTCAAAAATTTACCAAAAAAAATGGCTACAAAGTTCATTCACTCAGTCACCACTTTTAATATTTAAAAAAAGAACAAGAAAAATGTAAATGTTCAACAATGGGTATTCTTTGAATCGGGCTAGAGCCATATGTACCAATTTGTAGAAATTAATTTATTGATCTAAAAAGATGTTTCATGATATCGAGTAAAGAAAAACCAATTAGAAAACAGCATTTATGGAATGATCCTGTGTTTTGAAAAAAATCACGACACCAAAGCCAGAACACACCAGAGAGCGAGAGGCTGGGAGGGCATACAAAAATGCAGGTAAGCTCCGGGAAGCAGCTTTTATTTTCTTTGTGCCTCCTAGTGTTCTCTGATTTTTCCGCAATAAACTTACGTTGTATTTTTTTTTTAAGTTATGTTAAAAAGAAAGCTCAAAAGCCAGGAGTGTGTTCCATGACACAGGTGATTCCAATTCTACCTCCAAAATATGCCTCCTGAGGTGTCCTCTCCCCTTTCTCTTTCCCATAACTAAAATCGTGAGGCGAAAACTGGTTACAGTGGAGGAGTCTAGAAATCTGGAAAGCCTATGTCGTTTGACTGTTCGACTTGCCAGGGTGGTGCTTTCTTCAGAGTCAGAAAAACTGGAAAATGGGAGGGAAAAGAGCAGGGTCTCTAGGCAATACAGGAGCCGATTTAGGCGGTGTCACTGGGCAAATGCTACCTGTGACTGGCAGACTGCCACCCTGACCGTCTCCCTGGCCCTTCGCCCTCCCCAGTGAGGGAAGTCCGAAAGAGCCAAGTGGTGACTTTGAAACTGTTCCGGCGACACCTGGGAGTGCTGCCGTACTTACGGGTCTCTGAGCACTTGCTTGACTTTGTTGCAGGTCTGGTTTGCAGGTCTAGTTTATGCTAAATTGTAAACTCTTTTTCCACATTGGAACTTAGCACCTTTGACTGCAGCCCAGAGATTTACAAGTTAAAAAGTGCCTTTTGATTGGGGAGAAAAGGAAAACAAGGCTAAACATATTCTCCCACAGTTTGCTTTCAAATGGAAACTGTTATATACTTAGCAGGCTTAAAAACAGCATGAAACAATATTCTAAAAAGCATTTTTTAAATTACTTATTGATGAAAGTTGAACATTTCTAAAAACCCCAATACATTATAAAATAATTTTTACTGTCAGCCACCAGGAAAATCGGAGACATTGATTAGCTCTTGACTAGTTGTGTAGCTTTGGAAAATTCACATAATGTCTGTGCTTCGTTTTTCTTTATGAAAAACAGGGATCATAATAAAGCCCACCTTCAAGACGCCCGACTTGCTGTTTCAGCGGTACGGAGCGCTTCCGCTGTTGGCACTTTTAGCACCCACCTCCCATTTTGAGGCAAGATCATGGTCTTCTGGGATAGTCCCAGCCGGCCACTGAGCTCGGTGGGACTGGGTGTGACTGGGAATCAAACCAGGGGCCTCTGGCTCTCCGGGACAAGGCCACCAACAGAGCCACACCAGTCAGGGACTTGTTAAGCAGACACTTTCTAAGGTATTAGAATGCTGCGGAAATGTTGCCTTGGCCAACAAGCACGGTCAAAGAGGGCACAGTTTGCTTTGCGGAGAAGTGAGCACCCATTCTCTGGGGGCGCTAAGAGGCTCATTAGCAATATGACAGTAGAAATAGATGATCTCTCATTAAACGCTACTCTAAGGAACACATTCCCTAATCCTTGCAGCATTTAAGCCAAAACTAATTGACCATTTATTAGAATCCCAAAGAGGTGATTTGTATATGAAAATAAGATGGGAGGAGAAGACTGTTAAGATTCCTCTTGCATCACCCTAGCTGGTGTGGCTCAGTGGGTTGAGTACTGGCCTGTGAACCAAAGGGTCCCTGGTTCAATTTCCAGTCAGGGCACATGCCTGGGTTGTGGGCCAGGTCCCTAATAAGGGGCACATGAGAGGCAACCACACATTGATGTTTCTCACCCTCTCTTTCTCCTTCCCTTCCCCTCTCTCTAAAAATAAATACATAAAATCTTTTTTAAAAACCCCACTCCTTTCGTATTAAAAGAGAGCTGTATTTGTGAATTAGATTCATAACATTAATAATGTTTAATGCTTCATCAAGGACATTCTTAAATGAAACTGGCTTTTTTTGGGCGGGTGTGTGGCAGGCAGTGAAGAGTACAGTGGGTACTGGCACAGCCTGGTGTGGTGCAGGGACTAGGGCGAAGGGGCCAGCCGTCTTCCCTACCATTGCCAAGGTCAGCAGAGTGAAGAAGGCAGATGGCATCTCACTTTTATCATGAAAACAGAATCATGTTTAATCCCTTCTGACAATCATTCTCTTTTAATTAGAGTAGTCTGTTCACAATGAAAGTAATCTCTAATATGTTTGGATTTAAATCTATCATGTTACTACTTGTCTTTTATTTTATCCTGTGTGTTCTGTGTTCTTTTTTCCTAGTTTTTCTTGCTTTCTTTTGGATTACTTCTTATTATTCCATTGTTCCTCA
>PVKM010038187.1:0-14190 GCA_004027735.1 Carollia perspicillata
ATGCTGGCTTTCCTAGGTTATTAGGAAGTGTATTCATTCTGTCCTTGAAGCGTTTCTTTTGTCCCTATTCAGTGGAATGCCCATCTTCACTTACCCACCTGGAAATTGCTTTGATAAACCTGCTGTCAGCCATTCTCTCTACAAGACCAACCTATTGAAACTGAATTACCATAAGTATGACTTTCCTACCGGTGTCCTGAAGGTGCTCTGGGCCCTCATTAATGCAGATCATTTTGCCATTTAATTTTTAATACAGCATACAGGGGAGAATTGCCTAGGAACTGGATATTCTGTCAATGACAGGCCTGACCATAGCTCAAAGGAGTAGCATTCCTGCAGTCTGCAATTAGAATCACAGGGAAGAGACAAAACATGGTCCTATCATAGCTAGGCTTTTCTTTTTTTTTTCCTGCTGTTTTTTTTCCTACATATACTATTTCTAACCTCTTCGACACCCTTCTGTCCTTTCTCAGCTTACCATGCAACAGGAAAAGAGAGGGATATGAAGCAAACTTCTAAACATCATTCTTACAGGCAGTTCCTTAATCAGTCTTCATTTATATTTCTGCTGCCCTACATTCTACTGTTCTAAGTAGAGAACAAAATGATCTTTACAACCATTTGGTGCTCAAAAGTATGTAGCTTGGGTATACTATCCATGATAATTGTTTTGTTTTTACCTCTGTTTATTCAGCTGTCTAGATATTTTCTTTTTTATTGAGATATAAGTGATAGGATATTATATTAGCTTCAGGTGTGCAACATGATGGTTTTATGTATTCGTATGTTGTGTAGTGATCATGAGAGTAACTCTAGTAATGTCCATCACCACACATGGTTACAATTTTTTAAAGTGGATGGTGGGCTGGATTTGACACCCCAACAAATAAAAAAATATATATCTTTCTTTGATCTATTTATTCCCTGTGTTATGTTAGATGCCAGGTTGGTGAAGAGGGTCACAGGATAGCAAAATACATTTTTTAGTATATAAGTAGATGTGGAATTAAAGAATGTGAGACTTATAGATAGGAATGATGATAAAACGATGGGTCAGAATTCTGTTTGGAGGAAAGGAACAATTAGAAAGAAGGAAATAATAGGATCTTTTCTTAGTCCCACAACTACCTGCTAACCTAGAATCACAGCATTCCGGTCTTATTAAGAAGTTTAAGGTAAGGAAATAAATAAAAATATGGTGTTACTTCTCGAATGGGAAGCATGAAATAAAAAATTTGAGCTATCCATTTTCAAGCATGCTCAATAAAATGTAACACATGAAAGAAACTCAAAGGGACAAAACTGTAAGTATCTAGCACCAATGGAGAATGCCATTCTAAACAAAAAACTTTTATGAATACTGGAAGGTAAGCGTCTTTAGGCACAGCTATTCTTTTCATTTCAACTGCCTCTGATGGAAGTCTTTTTAACATGCAAAGACATGTCCAGTCTTCTTAGGCAGAGAACACAGAACCCAGTCCCACTTTTCCTTACCGCCCCAGGTTCTCACTGGGAACATCAGAGACTGCATTTTGCTGTAACTCAACAATGCCCTTGGGGGCTGTTGAGAGCACATAAAACCATCAACTTGACAGAGTCCAGACCCTTGATCTTTTATAATTTTAATTTGACCTCATTTTTAAAAAAGCATTTCAGGCTTTTACATATTATTTGTTACCCTTCTCAGATGGACTGCACTCATAGCAACATCCCCCATTTGCAGTGTGCTGTGGACTGGTTACATCCTACCTGTGTCCCTGCATGCAGTCACTTACCCAAAATCCATAGAACATGTATAGTCATAGACAAAAATACACAATTTATATAAAAATTGGTTCTGAGAGTGGGCCTAAAGGGCTGTCGTGTTAATGACTGCACAGCTCTTAGTGTGTATTTCTGTGCTATATGCTTATGCTATTCAGAAAGCCTGCTATTTTCTTTGCTCCTTCTGATTTCTAATCATGTTCCACATCAAGGCTTCTCAAATTTAAATGAGTGCTAGAATCACCTAAGGAGTTCTGATGAAAATAAAGATCTGGATTGTGTCAGTCTGGGTAGGGGCCTGAGATTCCGCATTTCTAAGAAAACCCCAGGTTCTCACTCTGCGGAGCAGGATTTGAGATTTTTCAGGTAAGGAGGTACGTGATCTAGATCAGGAGTCAGCAAACTCCGGATGATGCGCCACACCCAGGCCCCCGCCCATTTGGCCTGTGAGCTAACAGTGATTTTTGTGCTCCTTTAATGCTTGGAAAAAACAAGGAGAATAATCATATTTTGTGACACATGACAATAATAATGAATTTCGAGTATTTGTGCCCCTAAAGGAAGCTTTATTGAAACACAGCCAGGCTCACTCATCAGCTCATCACCTGCAGTTGTAGACTTCTGTGCTACAACAGAGATGAGTGCAAGAAAGATTCTGCAAGAAAGAAGGTATGGCCGGCAAAGCCCAAATCCTCACTCTCTGGCCCTTCGCAGTCTGTGATCTAGATGGCAGTGCTTCAAATCTGAACAACATTGGCTACTTTACAGAAGGCTTTTGTTGCCTTTGGTCCTGGGAGTAGGTGCCATAGATAATGTTGTGCTGCAGGATTGCCCTGTGTAGTTGGAAGGCTGAAGGATGCCCAGGAGTTTGGGGGGAAGACTTTTTTGAAACCACACAATGTAGCACATAGGCTAGAAGAGAACCATCAGAGATGACCAGTGCCTAGTCCCATATCACATGCCTGACAAGAAGAGAGGCCAGGACAGAGCACAAAGTCAAGTGCCTTTCCACTGCACCACAGGGTGATATGCTAGTGGAATCATTGCAGTGACATTTCCGATATTTTCATTTCAACCAAATTGTTTCAAAAAATAAGGTCATTTCAATGATTTAGCTTCAAATGATGGCATTTTGTATCCTGATTGTAAGAACAGCCTTCAAAATGATAAAGTAGACCAAAGTTATCTCAACTAATATTTCCTTCCAAAGTTTTAATATCCAAATGAAAATGGAAGAAGCAGAACTGACAATCATTGCGAAACATCTACTCATCTTTTAGGTTCCAATAAGATTTACTGACTTTTCCCCAAATACTTATTTGATATACAACAGATTCCATTAAAAGTCTAAAGTCCACTTCTCAGACTCAAGAGCCAGCTTTCAAAATAATAGCGAGTCTTGGGCTCATCACTTGTTATTGCTATTATGAAAGAGATTTCAAATCTGGTGAAAATGTTTGTTTAAATTATCTTTTAATTATTTAAAAATATTTGTTAATGGCTTATAGGGTCTAATACAATATTTTCTCTTCCATTCTGTAATCCCTATAATTTAAACACTATGGTTTTACAATACAAAAAAAACATGGGAATAATTTATTTCTTTATTAAATTTATGGAAGTAGTTTTGTCTTTATGTCAGCAGGGAATGTTCTGGATTTAGTTTCTTTCACTTCCCACCAGTAGAACTAAGAAAACAAGGGCATCCTTAGCTTCAGAGAGGAAGTGTCACAGGAACACAAATCCTCCTTTATTTCATGCAAATCTCTGTGCTCTCTTATAAGATTTCTTATGAGAGTTATCCTCCATTGGATGACATTTAAACATGATTAGACTGAAATGTGAATACAAAGAAAACTGAAACCAGAGCACAAACAGGCTAAAAAGTTAGACCATCAAAACATTTCTTAAATGCGCCATATTGGCAATTGTAAATACGGGCATGCATACAAAGACAGATGTGTCTTTCTTTCATTCTCTCCATTGAACTCTCCCTATTCAAAAGAAAATATTGAACCTCTGTAAAGACATTGATGTTTACAAAGGCCATGGAAAACAAACATCAATGCATTGTCCCAACTATTGAAAAGTTCTAGTGCTGCAGATGCACACCTAAAAAAGTCTCTGCATAACTAATGTTAAAACATGTCACTATATTTGTAATAGAGCCTATTGATTACACTTTGAGGAAGGAAAATAGGTGAAATTATTGCTAATTTTCTTCATAGAAGCTCAATATTCCAAAATATGTTTGGTCTTATTTCAGTTGACTGATTTGTAAATATTTACTTATCCTCGAAGCTTGGGAAATTACACTGTGAGAAATTTAGATAAAGATACTTATCATGGAAACAGGTTAAAACTACAAAAAAATTTAGAAAATTGTGCCACTTGGAGAGATAAAATATTACTAAAATAAAAATATCTTTCAAACGTTGTATGTTTAAACTTATATTTACAATATCACATTTGATTCTAAGCAAATTTTAGAAACCATTTCCTTTTAATATCATCCATATAATAAATAATAAATACTCTTATAATTGTGCTATTAAGGATCTTAACCACAATACTAATTATGAGGTTATGACTCTTAAGGGCAACATCTAAGTATTTCTACCGAGATGGGAGGTGATAGGTAGTACATTGCTTTGGCTGCTTTTTTAAAGATAGGCTTTTGAGATAATGATAGTAGTTCATTAATCTTTGATTTCCTGATGTCTGACAGACAGTACAAGTTGTACAAATATTTATTAAAAATGAATGAATGAATTAATACATGAAAGAAAAAAAAGAAATACAAAGGAAGGAAAAGAAGTACGTGAAGGACTATTCAGGGAATCCAGCCGACCTAGATCAAGTAAGTTCTGCGAGACAATCACGCAAGAGATAATTTGGACAAAGATTCTGGAGTTAATTTTTTAATGACTCATTTTTACCTAAAGGAAAAACAACAACAAAAAACTACTTCCTTTAAGTAGTTAACCCCATCAGTTACCAGGTAAGAAGCACCATTCTTGCAAACATTATGTATAGTGTATTATATTGAGCATTTTTCATACACATGAACTATATTTCCTATGAACATTATCGGCTCTCTGTGCATTATGTATTCCTGGTGATCAATAAATAATGAAGAATAACAATAATAATAACATCAGCGAAGGCCCTGGGGACTGCAAGGCTAGCACTCAGGCGGAGGTCTGAGCAAACAGATGGTTCCCTCCGTGTGCCCTGAAAGCAAGCCTCACTGCCTTCTGCGGAACCACGAAGGGCAGTAAATCCCTGGGCAGTTGGCCGTCCATCAAACACAGTCGGTAGCCGGGCTCGGGGAGTTCACAAGGAGGGACTTTTGGCAGCAGCGTCTCAGCTGATCACTCTGGTAATGGGGCAATTACAGTCACAGAGGTTGTCTGTGATGGAACTCGAGCCCTCATTTCTACACAGCTGTGCAGACCATCAACTCAAATTGTACCAAGACGTCGATTGGGAGCCTGTTCAGAATATGGGAATTTATTGGCTGAGGATGAGGAAAGCCTATTTGTTCAGCCACAGTGGAATTTGTCTTTGTCGGCTCTGGGCAGAGACAGCCAAGCGTGTGCAAATAGCAGGCTGTTCTGGTCTCTCCTCTGACCCCTCTCTCTCGGGCCCTGTCTGTCATGCCTGTCGCAGACTGGCCTGCTCCAGACTTTGGCTTTGTCCGTTCTTTGACTCCACGAGCTCGTGCATGCCAACCTTTTAACTTTGCGACTGCCCAAAAGGATTTTTCAGAATGCTGATGTTTAATCAATAAGGATAAAAGGACTGCAAGTAGCAGTGAGGGCCCCGCTGACATCAGATAGCATGGTGTTTTTCATAGATGTCTTCTTGACTGTTTTCAAGCACCTTTGGCCATTGGGAAGAGAAACAGAGATACGGATTTCCTCAGAGGCGGGGATGGGCACACTGGTGAGCCCACCAGGCAATGGTGTAGGAAGATACTTGATACACCATCATGATGCCTGCCCGTAGGCCACAGGCTGTAGGAGAAGTCAGGGGCAGACAGGGCCAAAGTGATGGCCTGGAAGCAAGCGGAGGTCCAAATAGAGATTGCAGTGAAGATGAAGGACGGGCTGCGGGTGAGGAAGTCAGAGTGGTGCAGGGACAGAGGCCTGTGATTAGAGGGTGGGGGGTGTCTAATATCGAATCCTGGAAATAATATGGCTGTGAATGGGAAGAAGACCTAAGTGGACCTGGTTCTTCCCGCCTGGAAACCATATTAAACTGTTGACATTGATTTCACGTAGTGAAGCTGCATGTAGCAATGGGCATCGAAGAACACTTCCCTTAATCTGCTTGTCCGGGGTGGGGGGGAGCTGTGGGGGCAAAATGATAGGGAAAGCTGGGATTCAGGTATGTGGAGAAGGAGAAACAAAAGCTGGTTCAAGTTCAACGTGTGGTTTTTAGAAAACGTGTCCATCTCTTGTCAAATGTATACAACAATTTGATTAAAACCAAATGGAGCATTACTTTACTATTAGAAGTCACCATGCCATCTCCAAAGACTAATGGCTTTTTATTTCTGAAAGAAAAACATTGAAGCATTTTAAATAAGGTGATTGGATGGAGGGAGAGGCCTCTCAGGTAAGGAGAACAGCATCAAAAACAACGACATCAATGGAAGATCAGTTCTATAAGGCAGGTGGGGAGGGAAGGAAAAGAAACCATCCGAGGAGTACGCGTGCGGCAGGACAGGAGGGCTCTGTCTTTAGTGTGCTGGGGCTAGGCTCCGGGGTTCCACGTCAGTGCCGCTGACAGCTCTAAGTGGGAAATGCCCAAGTGGCCTGAAGTCAGTAAGAGCGTTGGGTCAGTGAAGACCTGCACGGGTCCAGCTGGAAAGGTTTCGGGGGTCGTGCTAAGGAAGGAGGCTGTCCATGCAGAGGAGGCCAGGAAACTGCAATTTCCTAAGCGGCACAAGGAGCAGGGCAGGAGCAGGGAGGGGTGTGCTGGAGTGGAGGCAGTAGCCCCCCAGAGATGTGAGAGAGGAAACACCAGCTTTCCCCCCTCCCGACTGGGCGCCTTCTCATGACGGGTACAGCTGACAGAGAAACGGGATTTGTAAAATAAAAATAAAACAGATGTGGAAGCTCAGCCATTTTTCTTCTCTCTGGAGTGGCAAATTCAGCGGGAAGCTGAGCTCCGAATGGGGCCAGAAAGCAAAGCAGAAGATTGCCTCACTTTCATCTTTGCTCCATCCTTGCTTCGTCCCCTGAAGCCTTTTCATCCCCGGGGTCCTTTTTCCTCCTAATCTATCCCGACGTTCAAAAACATTTTTGCAGGATTTTAGAGTTATTTTTCTCTTAGCGCATTCAGTAGAAATAAGGCCTTTAATAAAAAATAATGATGTATTTAGCAGCAGTAAAAGTTAAAGGGAGAAGACAGATGCTTTCAAGTAACCCATAGTACACCGATGCACCAGGGGGCCAGAGGAATATAGTGACTGGGCTTCTAAATTAACGATTCATATGTAGTGCAGCAGACAAACAAAACCCCACAACAACTACAAAACTATGATATTGGAAACGTTTATTTCTAAACTACACTGAACACTTATTCGAATAAAAACAGTTAGCTGCCATGCAAGTGCCGGGTGCCTTTCCCACCGCCTCATGTTATTCCCATGTTGTTGGAACTGACTTCATACAATTAAGGTCAAGCATTTTTCCAAGGCTGGATAAGTACAGTGAAGAGAAGCACATTTTCATGCATTCCACATAGATATTACATCTTGTTATTTTTGAGACTCTTCATATATGAGATATGAAAACCACAATGATAATAAAGACAAACCCTGGAATTATATGATACATCTAAAAGACCACAGAACTAGAGCTCACCCTGTTATTTTTAGCAATGAGAGCATTTTGAAACTAGGGTTCACCATGACCATGTACTTGGCCGAACGCACACAGCTCAAGCTGGGGTCTCCTGGCCCCGCGGCACAGGGTTGTTTCCATTTTACTATCGATGAAAATAGGGGTGCAGTTTATTGTCAACTGATTTTATTCAGGAGACAATAAAAGACAACATTTGGCAAGTCCAAGTGCACTAGTAGAGAACTGTAACTTTTTCTTGGGAAAATAGTTACTTTCTCTTTTCAGACTCAGTTCCCCACTCAGAGTACAGAGGGAAGTGGCACTGATTGGCTGTCTGTGATTTTCTTAAGTTTAAGACATTCGATGGTACACTGATAGTGTGTAAACATATTTAGTTAAACCAGGGAGTCAATTCAATCTTCAGTTTTAGAAACTCTTCACAACCTGGAGAAATCAATTCTAAGCTTATATTTAGTCACAAATAGGAGGAAATACCCTGACTCATTGAATGAGAAATCATAAATGCAATTAGCAATAATATACGTACTTTGAGTTGCAATTTAAAGGCTACTCTAATCATCACTTCTTGAAACTTTCTAGCACTTATCAAGGGACAGTGGGGCATGTTCCACAGCATCAGTGAGTGTTCTCCATTCCTTTAATTATGGAGAGGGCATGAGCTAACACTACACCAGGATCAAAGCTGAAGAACAGACCAGCGATTAAATTACTCTCTTAAAATGCACGTGCAATGGATTCAGTGAACTTTTCTGTCTTTACAGAATGGCTTGTTTATGTTGATGAGTAGTAAACATTCGATTCCTCCGGAAAGAAATCATTCATCCATGTGCTAAAATGTGCATTCTAGTTGAAAACAGAAACGATCCAACTGAGTAAAGGGAAATTAGAGTTCTTTAGAACAAAACTACTTTGCAAGCATTAACATTATTCACCTAGAAGTGTGCCTTCATTAAATCTATGAAGGACTGCGCCATTCTCAATAAGCAATTATGCACAGGTTTCTTTTTAATACACCTCACTAATAATGTACTAACATCAGCGTGTTCTGAAGAAAAAGTCAAAAGAAAGAAAATCTGGAATTTGGAGTGATTCAAGAACGGAACAAAAGTATCCCTGTTTCTACAAATTCCTGAAGCTGCTTTAATTGGGCTTATTTACCTCCAGTTTTAATAATGTTTCATTAATTGTGTTAGAAGATTGAAGTGGTTAAATAAGATCACCTGTTTGATATTTATGTGCATTGCTTAAAACTGACAAAAATGTAACTACAGTTGTAGCAAAAAAACTGAAGAAAGTAAAATGCTCTCCATTCAAACAGACATGAAGATGTTAGAGCCTCTGGTCAGTGTAAACTCCACACCCAGCTCATCACTTCGCTCTTGCACTTTTTCCTCCGGGACAGACCCCAAACCCAACTACTCCTGACTACCTCCGCCCCAGCTCAAACCAACACCATCCTCCCCCCCTTCTATTACCAGTGTTCCCTGTTTCTACGTTGCTCCCCAAGAGCCCCCCTCCCCACAGCAGGAGGGGTGACAACTGCTTCACCCTATCGTTTGAATGTCAGTTGTGAGCTAGTGGCCAAACACAGCAATTATTAAAATTAAATTATACAGGGAAACAATGAAATGACATTAAAAACAAAAGCAATGACTCAGACCTCATCACTTCATTTGTGTAGGAGTATCATTTCACTATTTTCTGAGCATCTGAGGTTCTTTACATCTACTCTGTCTACACGGTGTAAGTTGCACCCACCAGCGGGCTGCAGCAGATCCCTCCCCAAATCCACACTGAGGGGTGTCACACGGACAGCTTAACATGAGCCGTGACGGGGGAATTTACACCATAGAGACTGCAAACGTTCCCAGTCAGGACTCGACCTACTGTGTTATTGATCATCGAGACCTACCAGAAGTAATGGAGAAAATTTTAATAATGGGAATTATACTGAAGAGTTTGCTGAGTCTATAGCCCTTGTATTTTGAATTACACACACAACACACAAAACATTGAGGGACTAAGCGTCTGATATTTAAAATTATTATCTGCTGTAGCAAAGATGTTGCTTAAAGAACTACGAAAGAATAGAGTTCCAACACGTGTCTCTGTTGTTTCAGTTTCGTCTTACTCATCGTTATAAAGAATCAGTCAACTTTCATACCAGAACGACATTTTTGAAACACCTGTCGTATTTCTAGAATCTGGTGGGTATTCAGATCATCTCGTGAATGACTTTATTAACAGAGACTGAAATCTCTGCACTTCCTCCTCTTCCCCCATCCTCGTTACCTTCCTGCGTGGAGTGGTCTTGATCATCAGCAAAACACAGCAATCAGGGCCAGTTCCATTCCTTGCAAACGCCAGCATCACTGAGCACCTGATTGGCCACTCGAAGTCCTTTTTTCACCTCTCATGTCTATTTCCTGCACAAAAACACCAAAGCTCCCAAAGGATGATCTCGGGGCATTTCTGGAATCTCATGGAGAACTTTGTTATGAAAGTTAAAAATGAAACTGAACATAGCGTTTTCCCTGAGACAACTGCAATCTAAGGAATTTGGGGAGAACGTCAAAAGATGGTATTTGCATAGTTTCTTTAAAACGTAAAAATTGCCACTGCAAATCTGTTCTGCAGGAGATTACTGTTCAGTTGTGAATGTTAATTAAAGTTTGATGGTTAATCTCCACTAAATAACCAGTGCTCCATATAACATGCACAATTATCTGCCATAGCATCAACAAAAACCAGTTTGTTAACTAGCTAAACAGATCCAATACAGACTTTCAAGTTTATGGGGACATAAATAGGCCTTAACTTGAATAGTATGGAATATTCCTTTATTTAAATTTTATGACTCCTCATCCGGGTTTCATTTAGAATGTCAAAATTGTGATGGTAGTGACATTTATTTTATAATAGTGTCTGAAATGTATGCAGTAAAAGGGGTTGTAACAATAACACTACAAATTACATGCTTATTTTTCCAGATCGTACCTAATAGACTGTAATATCATTTTCAGTCACAGTTCACCAGAGTTAAATTTAAGGCACAATATTAAAGTCAAGGTTCCTTCACATCTAATTAGACCTCAGAAACAAATGTGGCCTGGTCTGCATTCTGTTAAATATATGCACACACTCCCTCGGAGGCAATTGAACAATTCAACAACACTGGAGGTAAAAGTAACGCGCTCTAAAGGTATACAATAAATTACTGTAGATTGAGCTTCAACATTGTGCAATGTGACATCTCAGTTGCTCTAGGACATTCTGAAGCATAAATTGTACCCAGCTTGTCTCACGCTGCAGAATATTCAGGACAAACACAGAATATTTTATGCTCAGAAGCCTAACTGCTGGAAATGATGCCAGCAAGGGAAGCAGTTCAACAAAACACCTATCATTGGGGTACGGATAGCGCCGTTGCAAATCTTGGCAGGGTCATTTATTTTCAGGAGCAGGAGGGAAACATTAAAAAGAATGTCTTTTGTTCATTCTCTGGAAATTCACATAAATAAGTCTTAGTGATAGACTGTATTTAAGGGTGAGAACTGTGCTTTTTCTCAAAGCCCATCCTCACGGGTAGCTTTGCTGTATTCACGCTCAGAAATGGATGGGGGGAAATATTTCCCTGAAGTTTCATCACCTAAGATCATAGCTAGGTTTTTTTCTACTTTTTTTCTGCTTTTTATCATCTTGCTAAAAAAGGATGTTGTAAAGTAAAGGCAATTGTATGACATTTGCTCGCCCGCTATACAGTGTGGCATGCTGACTGGAGTTTTATAGACAAGTCGTCTGATTGGCCCTCTGTGGACCAATCACATTGTTGCCCTGTGTTTAACTGCCTTCTTGCCCCATTTAGAAAGGAAAAGCCATAGGGGCCAGCAAGACTGTGTTATTTCGAAATGCTTGTCTTGAATATTCCCGTAGTAATTCAAACACAAAGAAAATGATTCTTCTTCTTAACCATCATGTATCATGGTGAAATTATCGTAAGAAGTGCTTGATATATAAATATATCTTTAGTGAATAAAACATATTGCTAGCCCCATTTGATGTATTAGATTGGAACTTCTGAAAATAAAATTTCGGGTTTTGTTTATAAACTGCCTTTGAAAATAAGGAGCTGAAATAGTGGCCATCCCCTCTCCTGGGGCGAGATTGTTTTGTTTTGTTTTTTGAATGATGGTGGAAGCATCTCTGCCCTTCTGCAGATCAGCCTTTTTCAGAGGGACTTGTGGCTAGATGTATTGCCACCTAACTGGGCTAGCTGAAAGGCAGGGACATGCCAATGGACCGTGATTTATTTCAGCTGAGAACCAAAAACATTCATTTCTTGATATTTGTCTAGTAATATTTGCCCACCAGGGTAAACTGTGCCCAGAGAATATTTCATATTCTTCATTTCTATTGGGCCTTCATCTTATGAGAGACCCAGGATTAAAGAAAACACTGAGAACAGGAGGGCCAGCACTGTACCTCCTCTGACCCTGATGGACAGGGATTTGGGACACAGAGGAAGAAGATTCTACCATAGCGATAATTAGCTTAGCTTGGTAGAGACAGCATTTCTACTAATACTGAGACTACTTCCAACTCTGATCTATATTAATGGAAGTCTCATCTTCACCACATTTCAAATTATCTAAGAAAAATAAAGAGAGCTTAATTTGTATTTTACCCACTGAACTAACTGGCTGAAGGAATCGTATAAAAGAAACAATCAATTGTTTGCTCCATCAATGAAGGATTCCATGCTAACAATGAATTGGGCCAAGATACCTTCACAAAGTGAAACAGAACTTTCCATATCATTTCTGTTTCCATTAGGTCTTGATTTTTGTTTTAAGACAACCAGTGTAACAAATGAATTCATTTTAGGATTTGTATTTCTCCTGGAAAATTACTGCCAGATAGACATAGGAAATAAAACACTATGGAAAAGAAGATTTGGAGAGAGAGCTACCCTTGCAAAAAAATATACTGAGTTCTGCATATCTAAGCACTTCCAACCTGCTAGCATTTTGGCTCATCATCATTTCTCCAAAAGTACAAGGGTACAAGCATTAACATTTGCTCTAACACCCGATGAGCTGGACATGTGGGAGGCTTGGAACGTATTTGTGATTCCAAGATAATATATGGAAGCCGGGGCATCAAAGGAACAGTGAAAAAGGCATGCCTGTCTCCTGGTGAGCATGATGAGGAAAGCAGAGAGAGTCTGAAGAAAGACTTACAGTGAGCGCCAGCCCCGCACCTGCAGTCCTCCTTCTGCCTGGTAGACCCGAATGAGTACGCACTATCTTCCCTAGGAAAGATGGTGGTTTTGCAAAGATGTTGACACAAAGTGAGAGACAATAATGGATAATGTGATTCACTGATAGGCATTCATCGGAATAGTGTAATACAGTTGATTCTGCAATATTTGAATGGTGCGGAAATAAGAGGACACCCCGGTTCCCACGCAGGCTGTACAGGGAATAGACCCTGTCCACCCGGTGTGACTTAGCATCAGGGAGGGAACGTGGGACCTGGGACAGGTCCTGTCATCTCTGTGAATCAGTTTCTTTATTTTAAAAGAGAGAAGAAGGGCCCAGATACTGTCTGAGGTCTGCTACTGTTTTAACACTTGATTATTCTAGTAGGTAATGGATCGATAATTCAAGAAACTCTGGACCTAAATCAGTGAGGGGCTTCGAAAGTCAGAGGATTCTGGGCCACTGTGGTGTGTGTGTTCTCTGCAGATAATGAGATTGTAGACGGCTTTAAAAAGAGACTTCTGTAAATTGCTTAGAAAAAAAACAGATCAAATGTTAAAACAAAGAGCTGTTATTGCCTATTGATAAGAGCTTTTTAAAATAAAACCCCCTTTAAAATCCCCTTTGTATTTATCTCTTGATTGCATGAAGGGATGAGCAATAGGGAGAGTATGGATAAATTCCACTGTAATTCCCCAACCATATTTCAGACTGTGGTTGCGACATTTTTCTTTGCAAAATCTTGTTCAGAGCTGATAACATGTGGAACAATGGATTGATTTTGAGTCTCAGCTCTTTGTTTTCTGGGGCCCTCCCCTCTGGCAGAGCCAAGGAGCCTGCAGGCGGGGTGGGGGAAGGGATGACAAGCAGGGAGCTCACACCTTTCATCATGGCTTGTGAACAATCAAGAACTGATGGTATTAGTGAAAGGTTATTATTTGAATTAATCACACAAGTTTAAAACAACTTGGCATTTCAAAATGTTTCTAGGTAGGCGTCATTTCCAAACTGCCACTGCTGGGAGCGGAGTGCTTGGCTGTTGGGAGGGTGTCAGTCCGCCTGCGCGCCAGGAAGGGAGCCAGTGAAAGTCTGAAATGCAGCCTCCGTCATCCCTTCAGGGAGAGTTAACAGGGCCCTAGACAGATCTGAACACTTCATGATCCCTCCTGCTTCACGACGTGCGGGGAGGGGGAAGAAAGGGTCCAGGAGGAAGCCAGAGGAGAGGGGAATGATGGGAGAAAACAGGCCCCCCCAAGACCTGGCTTTAGCGCTGTGCTAACTGTGATGCG
>PVKM010038188.1:0-14191 GCA_004027735.1 Carollia perspicillata
CACACACACACACACACACACACCCTCTAGAAGGACAGGCAGGCTTTGCAGATGAGCCAGGAAATGAAAAAGAGCACAGTCGACTTGGGAGGCAGCAAAATGTTTGAGTTCACCATGCTGATTACATGCCGCAAAGTTTATATAATATTATTTAAAAGGCATCAGGTAAGTACTATTCCATGTTTCAGAGCCAAGTCTTATCCTACGAGGCCCTTCCAAAGTGGAGCATATGTGAAAGCTAAAGGGGTTTTCCTCAAAGATTTTTCTGGATCATCTACTGCAGAAATCTCCTTTGTCCTAACACCTTCATGGCAAGCTTGCCAGAGTAGATAGTTTCCTCCTGGTGAGGAGGAAGGTGGGGAGTGGCCTTCGGTAACCCACTCTGTTTACTAGCTAGGCGGTCGTGGGCTGGAGCCCAGCTCTGTGCAGAACTGGGAGGGTGGAGCGCTTGGGCACTGGATTCAGTGAGTCTGGCTTCAGAGCATGTTTTCACAAGTTCGTTAAGATGAAGGAGTGTTATTTGTGGCATTATTTTTTCCCGTGGGAGGAACTAGATATTTAGAAAAATTCTAAAGAACTTAAACTCTGGCATGCATAGCTTCTCCCCCACAACTACACATAGTAGCTCATACATGTCACTGGTCAGCCAATTAATAAGTTATGCTCGGATTAACATTGTCCACAAAGAAAATGGTTTTCGGTGTCTACGGTGTGGTGATTGCTGGAGGGAGGCGGGTATAAGGGGACTGAATGGTGATGGGAAAAAAACACAATAAAGATTAAGTCAAAAAAGGAAAAAATAAAATAAACTTGAGAACTACAGAATCAACATAAACTTAATATGTGACAGTATAATTCAGCAAACTGATGTTTTTTAATTTTCAGGGGGAAAAAACCTGATAGAGTGTTCAGTTTATCTTTTGTTACATAACAAACTACCTCAAAACATCACAGCTTAAAGTAAAAAGAGTCACGTATTTTGCTCATGAATCTGCAGCTTGGGCAGGGGTTGGCAGAGCTGCCGGTGTCTGGGATCTGGACTGGAATAGCTCCAGCAGCTGGGGCTGGAGCAGCTGGGGCTGGAGCAGCTGGGGCTGGAGCAGCTGGGGCTGGAGCAGCTGGGGCTGGAGCAGCTGGGGCTGGCCCAGCATCCCTTTTTCCCTGAGGCCCTTTCACAGGATGTAGTGGGGCTTCCTCCAGCAGGGTGGCCTCAGGGTGCTCAGACTTCTGCATGCCAGCTCCTGGCTATAAGGCCAGGGCAAACCTACAAGGCTTCTTACAAACTCAGTTTAGAAATCCCAGAACAGCACTTCAGCCACATTGTGTTGGCCAAGGAAGTCACTAAGACCAGCCCTGATTCAAGGGGAGCAGCAGGCTTGGGCCCGATCTCTCAAAGGGAAAAGTGTGTTTAAAAACAAACAGGCAAACAATTACTATTGCCTGAGTCACTATAACCATCAGAGAATCTACTCCCTCTTGAACAACTACTGTGTTCACAGGCATATGCAGATCATCTTACCTGCAACATCTCATTTGTTTTAGAGCGGTACTTGTTTCAAGATGAAGAAGTGTTTCCAATGAGTAAGTTAAGGACTGGCCCATGGTGACCAGGTCGTGAGAGATGGGGCTGGGATTCACACCCAGGTCTCTCTGACCTGCTTGTTCATGCCCGATTTTTCATCCTGCCTGGCACCTCTACCACACACAGGAGAAATCAGCAGCGTGGCCCCTTTGCTGTCCCTGTGGCTAGACAGGGCTGGGTCTAGCCTATGATGGGTAAAGTGTGCATCTTATTAGTTATGGCAGATGAAGCTTAAAAAAAAAAACAAAAAACAACCCAAGCTCTCTCTGGATCACTGAATCCCAATCAGCAGTCCTTGGGGCTTGTGCGTGTGCCTGATAGGGCCTGAGGGATGCAATCTTTGGCAGGCAGGGCAATTGAGGTTTTAATATTTTACTTTTATTACAACTGACAGACCTGCCTTTGTTTTAGCTCTTGGGCTCCATTCCACAGTGCATGGCTGACTGTTTCATCCTGCCAACTGTAGCTTTTTGTGAAGGTTTAGCACATTTTATATCATAATTTAGAACAACCGAAAGCTTGAGGGTGAGGGTGACCATGAGAGCCTTCATGGTCAGATAAAATCCAAATGCTGCTTTCATTTTTCTTTTGCAGAACTAAGTAATACAGTAGATGTGAAGCTAGTGCTAAGGATACCTGGGTTTTTGAGCAGCAGACCAGGGTTTAAATCCTAGCCCTACCACTTAGTAGGTAGCTCATGTTAGCTAAGTTCCTCCACCTCATGTGCCTCGTGTGTCAAATGGGATATGACCACCCACTGCATAAGATGGTACTGGGTGAGATAACATGGCATAGAGAAGACCTCCAATCGATGCCAGTTCCTTTTCCGGGCCTTCTGTCTGGAAGAGAGGGCCACCACCTAACCAGGGGCTCCACTATAACTAACTTTTGCATGGGACTTTTTGGTTCACCAGACATTTTCATAGAATTTGATCCTCATACTTTGCAAGGCAAGTGGGGCATTAATTATCGTTGATCCCATTCTACAAGTGGGAGGTGACATAATCGAGGCTGCCTTTCCCAGGCCACAACTTTTTTTTTTAAAGTGGTAATGGAAAGTAAGGAGCATCATCACAAATCCTGAAGAACATGACCCGCTGGGAAGGCGCTGAGTCCCACGTTAGCAGACTTGGTCTTTGCCTGGGTGCTGTGTACTGGAAAGTCTTTGTGTTACTTCACTGTTAAGAAGACTAAGACAATTACTATGAACTTATGAAAGTAAGAAGCTTTGATGTACCAATATTTATTCATATCAAAGTTGTTTGGATACTTACTCAGAGTTAAGGAGTGATAAGAGTGATAGAGTAAGACACACCTAGGTTTTAGAGGAAAATAGGGAAAAAAGTTTTGAGAAAAAAACTGATAAAATATTTAATAACATAAATAACATAATATTTCACCAATGTAAATGTAAACAGAACTCAACAGCAGCATTAACAACCATTATTCCTTCCAAATTGAGGGGGGTCTTATAGTCTGAAAAATACAGTGTATTTCATAAGTTAAGGGTTTGCTCTGCACCCAGGCAGTTGTATTTCTTGAATCATGTTCTGTATTCTTATTGGTACATCTTGCTTGCTTTTGCATCCTCTGCGCATACTGGACCGTGTTGACCACCCAGAGTGACCTACATGGTTAGGTTTGGACCTCAGCCCAAAGAACTTACCACAGGCTCCTGCCTTACTCAGGAGGAAGAAGAGGAAGAGAACCGCTGGCATGGATTAGGGCCCCTAATCAATAGACTTCAGAAGGAAAGGGATACCAGCTTTTCTGCTCTCTTTACTGGGGACATGGGCACTGTGCCTCAGTCTCAGACTTGATTTATGTACATACGTACACTAAAATCCATATCACCGACTTCTCTATACTCTTCCAGGCGTGACAAGCTAGTTGAGTGTCGAATTCTTTTCTGATGAGATGACCTGCTTCTCTTCATCTGATCTCTGGAGCTGAGCAGATGCCCCTAAAATACTTCAAAGTGAGCCGAATGCCTCTGGTGCCTTTTCAACTCTACCCCTTCTCACTAACCAGCTCCCTAGTGACTAGTCTTCTCTCCTGTCACTTCTTAAACTGGAAATATCCATATAAGTAGTTACACCTTCCACGAGGGATTAAAATTTTCTCTCTCTCTTTTTGCTCCACCCATCTTTAGACCCAAGGTCCCCAGCAGAGTGCCTCCCCAGGACAATTGTCCTACGGTGGTCTGCAGTCTGAAGTTTTTCTGCGTTCCCTGAAGATGCAGCCAGTCAATGCCCAGTCAATGCCAAGGTGTGCTGTATTGGTTAAGGAGAATTAAGGAGCTTCTCCATAGCTCAGGGTTTTTGCATTTTTAAAGAAATTAATTAGAGCACACACAATATTTAGGTATCATTTTAAACAGTATTGAGTAGAGCAGTTTAAACTGGTAAGCTTCCCAGGGTCTGTCTGGATCTTCTTGAGTTGGTGGTCTGGAATCTTCATATCATTTCTCTTTCTGGCTCATCCCTTTCCTCTTTGGTCAGCTAAAACCAGAACCGATCTTCTTACCCCTTCTCTGTGCCCTGGTATCATCACCACCCACCCAGATTTCCAACCCTGAATACGCAAAGTCACTCTTGCTCTCCGCCCCACCCAGGGTGCGTTTGGATTCCAGCCCCCGTGGGCTCTGACGTGTTGTGGACCCATTAATTTCTCTGCATCCCCACTAGGTCTGCTGAGGGAGGGGTTTGTATGGTCCTGTCTGGACCTTTTAATAGTCTCCCTGCTTGTTGCCCTATTCTCAGGCCTCTTCCCCTCCTCTTCCAATCGTCATCCCATTGCTGCAGAATTAGCTGCCTGTCATCTGCTGATAACTTTTCAGTGGCTTTGCATTACCAAGGGCAGCAGTTCTTGTAGTGTCGTCCAAGAACCTCTGGGGACCCCTCAGGCCTTTGCAGGAAGTCTGTGAGGCTATCCCCTTTCCAACTATGTACCTTTATGAAGCCAGATTTTCTTCATACACTTCAAATATACCACAACAGATTGAATGCAGAAGCTCCTCTGAGAGCCAGCTAGCTGTCTTTCATAAGCCAGATTAAAGAGATTTACAAAAATATAAAACAATGGCCTCCTCATTAATTCTTTTTGTTTTAGAAAACGTGGTTATTTTTTCATTTAAAATGCTATTTGTTAACATGTAATGAGTTCATTATTTTTAATGAATTAATGTTTTTTGCTTCTCAGCTTTAATCTTAATACAATAAACATTAGCAGATCTGAGCCATATAAGCAAAGGCTCTTCGTGGTCTTTAATACTTTTTAAGAGCATTAAGGGGCCGTGAGACCTAAATGTCTGAGAACTACTAACCTAAAGGATAAGCAGGTCATCTCATCAGAAAAGAATTCGACACTCAACCAGCTTGTCACACCTGGAAGGCCTAAATTCCTTAGGTCAGCATTCGGTATTGGTTAACAGTCTGGTCCCAGGCTAACTTTTCTACCTCATCTCTCACTTCTGTCCTTCATGCCCTCAACAGACACACCCCACTCAGGGGTGGGTGCCCACCGTGTCCTCCAGCCCCCACAACCGGCATTTCATCCCCCGCAAACTCTTTAGCGCTGGGTGTGCACGTGCGTGTTTCCTGGCTGCCAGCTGCTCGGGCACAGGGACTCTGTTCCACTCATTCCCATTTCTCCAGTCTAGTCTAGAGCTTGAATTTTAGTGGGATTCGGTGTATGTTTAACATAATTACCACGTTTCATCAAATCTACAATGTCATTAATTGTAAGATAGATACACTCTGATTTTATGAACCACTGTAAAAGAAAAAAAATGCCGCTTGAACTGTGAAACTACACACCATCAGTTACACCTTACAATGTGGAAACACATGTCTAGATAAAATCCAGAATTACTAGGGTAGATTATGGCTACCTGGCTTACATAGTCCTTGGGTTCCTGCCACGAAATTCTCCATTAGGACCACGTTTCAGCAAATCCACCTGTAGTCCCAGCTCCCACCCCACGTTGCAGGGAACTTCCCTTTGGGAGCTGGCAAGCATCAGAGTGGCTGGGCTGTCACTCACTGAGGTAGGCTCCCGTGTCCTGTCTTCATGGTTTGTTTCTCCTGATAAGTGAGAGAGGAAATTTGTAACTCTTCCTCCTTAACCTCAGGGAAACCTTCCCTGAGGTTAAGGAGGAAGAGTTATAAATCGTAATTGACATGGTATTTAGGTCTAAACAATTGTTGACCCCAGAAACGTGGGTTCTTTTAGATGTTACAGGCCATCATGGAGATTGCATTGTGTATGCATAGGCAATGAAGGACCTTCATTTCTTCCTCCTCTGCCATTGAAGGTGTCTTCCCTTGCCTTGTGTACTGGCTGGTCCTAACCTCCATGGAGGACAGTGTGGCAGCCATGGGTAAGGGCTCAAAGTCTGGATTGAGATTGCTTGGGTTCATATCCTGGCTGACTATGAATTCTTTTCCAGATGATTTTCATTCTTTTCCATACAAAGCATACCAGCTGAGGCAGCCTCCCTGGCCAAACAGCTGTGGGACTGTCTGTCCACCACCCCTTGCAAATCAATGACTCCTAAGGCTATTAACAACTCTGCTCTTGAGGAAGTAAAAGAGCGTACTCCATCTGGTAGCCTGCATTTCTCTCGTGGTACCACCAGTGGCTATGATAGTACCAGTGACACATTCGGTCTTCAGTCAGTATTATGGAAATGAGAGCATCTATTTTATCCACAGTGCAATTTAGTGTTTTAGACTGGATTACTCTGACCGGCTTTCATCAGGGTTTCTCAAACCTACCTGTATATTAGAATCCCCTGAGGAGCTTCTAACAAATCCCCTTGCCTGGCCAGACCCCACCCCAGATCAGTTAAATCAGAGTTGTTGAGAGAGAGGGTGGGTGGGGAGTGTGGGACCTGGGCATCAGGTGATTCTAATGGGCAACCAGTGCTGAGAACCACTGGCTTAGAGCAGTGGTTTTAAACTTAATTATCCAGCAGAATTACCTGGAAGGCTCGTGTAAGTGCAGAAGGCCCAGAGTTTCCGAGTCAGTAGATATGGGATGGGTCAGTCGTTTGCCTTTCTAAATTTCCAGTGACACTGAGGTTTTAGTCCAGGGACTTTGAGACTCACCATCAGAGACTTGTGGAGGGCTCGTTTGCTCAGGAGACGCTTTCGGCTTCCTTGAATCACCTGAGCTGCCCGGTGGTGAAGTGGATCTTGGAACAAAACCAGGGTGACTTAGGAAGAGGATAGCTGTCAGGAATGAGCAGAAGCACATTGTTGTAGGGTTAGGACCTGTTAGAACTTGATGTTTCGTGCACTCCTCAGGACACACTGGAAGTTGGTTTTCACTCTTTTGAGGATGAGAAGAGCGCAGGGACTGGGCTAGCGAGGGGCACAAAGCGAAGGGAAACACGCAGGGGCCCTTGGCTCTGACTCTTCACTGAGGTGGGCCTGTTTTACAACTTGATTTTGTATTGACTGTTTCTCACTTTATGTTGGATAATTCTTTTGCAAATCAGGAATTCAAGGCTGCATTTTTTTTCTTTTCATTATGGAGAGATTTGCAAATGTTCTCTAGGGAGAACAGATCTCTTTGGTTCTGGAAGATAAATCATCCACACAGAAAAATTAAGAAAGTAACACTTTGAAATGTGACATTAACCCAGGAAGTTTAGGCATACAGAGTCCTTAAAGATGCCATGTTAATTTAATGTCTTTTACATTTTAAGGTGTAATTTTTTAATTTGCACAAGTCAACAACTCTTATGCAGATCACACAAACCTTAGCAAGACATTCTTATTGCAGCGATGCCAGTGAAGACCGAAGAATAAAATATTGTAAAGAAACTCAATTGTGTGCCTTTTTGGTACATTCCAGTACACAGTGAGCATGAGGGAAGTTATGCTCACACTTAGGAGAGCTGTTGACTAAGGCAAATATAAATGTTAACTCTTGATGAGTAAATTCAAATTCCTGTATGAACGTCCACTTGCTAAGTAAGACATATGGTGGGAGAGAGCATATCATTTGGATTTAAAGGGTGTACTTTGAGTGCTCACCTCTCGTCTTTGTAGTTATGTGGCTACGGGGCACTTGACCTCCCAGGGCTGCCTCACTGTCCTTAGCTGCAGTGCACAGATGAGAGTGTAGTATCTGCCCCGAGGACAGTTGAGAGTTCCATCAGAAGGTCTAAAAACATTTCATAAGTTGTAAAATGCCTTCCAGACACGGGTTGTTGTTTCACTTCTGTCCTTAATTAACTAAATTATTTCTGTTGTTGTTATGCTGTACTGTTGTTAGCAAATCCTGCTTAAAAGCTTAAGAGAAGAAGCAGGAAAGAGGCTGGCAAGTCCTCACCGAGGTTTCAAGTCAGTAGGACCCCATTAATGCACATAAACCTCGTCCATGGGGACTAATCTAATGGGGGTTTCTAGCTTCTCAGGATCTGGTAGAATTCTGGAAAATTGTTCTGAGTAAGAGAAGTTTGAGCAGAATTTTTTAAATGAAGAAAGCTGTGGGGTTTTTTTTCAGCAACTTCATGTTGGGTTTATGATAAAGCTTCTCTGAACGTTTTCTGAAACATCTAATCATTGCCTCTGCAAAGATGGTGGACACTGGGGATTCTTCGGGCCAGAATCCGGGAAGAATCCCCAAACCTGAGGCACAGGGTGCCTTCCTTTCTATCGCGTCTCCCCTTCTAGTCACCCATTCTCCTTCCTTTTCTTTGGGTCGTTTCCCTCACCAGGCTCTCTCTTCCTTTTGCTCTTCTCCCTCAGAAGTTTTTGAGACTTTCTCCTCCAGGGACAAACCCTGTATCTGCGGAAGGTGTCCTAACAGCTCCCTAAAAGTGAACCCCTTGCCTCTGCTCCGGCAGCACCAGAGTAAAACTCAGGGCACCCGCGGGCTGGGGCCAGCCTCACTACTCTTCCCTCCTGGTGTCTTCAGCGGGTCCCCATCTGCAAAATGCATTTGCTTCCTCTGTATTGGCTGTCATAACCAATTGCCACAACCTTGGTGGCTTAAAACAGGACAGATTTCTTTCTCTCAGTCCTGGAGCCCCAAAGTCTGAGATCAGCATCTCCACACTCTCCCCAGCGGCTGCAAGAGAGAATCCTTTCTTGAATTCCATTCTGGCGGCTGGAAGATGTTCCTCGGTCTGATGGCTGCATCGCTCCAAACTCCTTCTGTCTTCCATGGCCTTCCCTCTTTCCCTGCGTGTCTTCTGTGCGTGTCTCTGATAAGGAACTTGTCGCTGCATTGAGGACCCGCCTGGATAATCCAGTATGATTTCATCTCAAGATCTTTAACTGCATCTGCAATGACATTTTTTCAAATTAAGGTCACATGTACAGGTTTCAGGGTTAGGATGGAGACAAAACTTTTGAGGGACCCCCACTCACCTGACCACAGCATGATATTGCTACACCTCACAGAGGTGCAGTATAAATGTGTCGCCTAGCACAGAGCCCCGTTCAGAGTGGTGCTCAGGAAGCGTGGGTGTGTGTCAGGAGGTGAGTATGACGGGACGGAAGGAAACTATTGAGTTTATACAGCTTTCGGAGAAGTTTTACCATAAGCTTAGGGCAAAAAACGGCTGTAGCTAGTAAAGGATAGAGGGCCCAGTGTTTCAAAAAACAGGAATTCGAGCTGGTCTGAAAGCTCCCAGGAATGGTTCGTAGGAACAAAGGGCTGTAGGGCTGTAGGGCTGTGAGCTTCAGAGGCTGTGGGATGCGCATTGGTGGTGAGCCCCCCAGGGCACAGACAGCTCTAGAAAGGATTTCCGTGCCTATATGTACTGGGGCACAAGGTGTGTTTCCTGATCTTGCCCATGAGGCCAGTGCTGGGGACATAATTGTGCCATGTTAGATAAGAAGAGGCAAGAAGGAGGTTCCCCTGAATGATGATCAGTGAGTCGGGTTACCATGGAGCGTAAGCACTTTAATGATTTTCCTGAGATGTTTTCTCAAAGGCGGACAACTGTCTCACCAGGGGCAGGGCCCAGGTTCTGTGCTCACAGTTGTGAGGTCTGCTAATTATAAGGGGGCTCAAGAGAGAGCCCAGAGCCCTCTGAGCTGAAGAGATGTTACAGTTTACTTTAAAATTGCTTGCTTAGGTGACATGAGAGTGTAACCACTTAACCCAATAGGCAGAGGAGCAAGGGTCCAGGAGTCACCTGGATGGGGGACCAGTATCATGCCCCAAGTACCTGCTAGGCCACGCCCTGGCATCCGTCAGTGCAGCAGGAGATGAATGAGAGGGGAGGGGTGGGCGCTCTAGAGTGGGTCTCCAGAGCAGGGGGGTAATTATTAAGAGTCCAGCTGCTGGCCTGGAGGTTCTTATAAGGCACAGGCAGCCCCCGAGTTGGGGGAGTGCCAGCTTGGAAGGAAGCCTGAATGACTGGGCGGCTTTCTGGTCTGAACAGGTTGGGTCACGTTTGGGCAGCTCTCACCGCAGCAGAGGAGAAGCCCGGAAGGTGGAAAAGGGCACTCAGACAAATACGGGCACACTATTCCATTGATCTGTCATTGTTATTTTGACCAGTGGTAAGTGCAAAATAACTGAGCTAAACATTAAACATAAAATTGATTTAAATAGCTATACAAATTCCATAGGAGTGACATTTCAAAAATGTCTCCTATTTCACCCAAAAAGTTGGTCTGCTCTTGTCAGGACATTCAGTTTCTCTTTCGGCGAGGGTCTTTAGTCATACTCCCTGTAAGTACACCTTTGAGCCCTGAGACAAGGAGTCCTGAGAAGCCAGGTATTAGGCAGTGCTCTCAGAAAACCTGCAGGAGCCTAGGAAGTGGGCCTGGAAAGGGAAGGAGGCCCAGTGGGAATACAGGACCCAGCAAAGCCCCACAAAGGCTGACCTGGGCTCAGTTTCTCCCATGAGCTCGGGTAGGAGCACAGGTCACACCTTGGACTTGTCCCCATCGCAAGTGACAGAGCTAGAGTGTTATATGTCTGGATCTGTGGGTCACTGGCTGTACCAGGCACAGTGTAAGCACTTTAAATTAGTGACATACACAATATCATGTTTAATACGTTTAACACATGCAAAGAATTTGGAACAGTGCTGTAAATCAGCACTCCCTACCTTTTTTGGCACCAGGGACCAGTTCCGTGGAAGACAATTTTTCCGTGGACTGGTGAGGGGGTGGGGGGCTGGTTTTGAGATGACTCAAGTGCGTTGCTTTCAAGCTCAAGTCCTGCTGTACGGCCCCGTTCACAAGGCCTGGACTGTTATCGGGCCCGGGGTTGGGGACCCCTGCTGTAAATGTTGAGTTGTTATCTCACTGCCATCATCCCTTCCTCTACTCCTCCCATTTTTTCTAGACTTAAAACCTCATCTCTCTTACATTCTTAGAACCCTATTACCACTCTCATGAATCACATTACAAATACAAGCTGTTACATCTCCTTCCTCTCTCCCCCCAGTCCGCCTCCTAGGCCTCATTCTTAGGGAGCCAATCTGGACTTCTAGCTGAGGGCTGGCTGTGACCAGTGAAGGGTTGACTGTGAAGCTGACCATCACGTGGTCCCTTGGTTAGAGATGTAATTGAAATCCCCCCCGGATGTGGTCCCAGGGGCTTCTCTTGCACATTATTAAATTGTGATGATAAATGAGTGTGACCAGATACTTTATTCCTTCCCTAGAGACGCAGCTGTTACAGATGTGGTCTCATTAGAAATGTTTTCCACCAGTGGAACTTCAGCAGAGTCACTGCCAGTCTGAGAACCCAATAAAAAGTCAACAATAAAAACTTTTTTCAACAATAAAAAGTTCTGGAAACTAGGAAATTATTTATAGACTTCTGAGGGAATTATAGTATAAATGTAAAGAAGGAGGGTCTCGTTTGTATAGGACCCCTCATTGTTTTTGTGAGGAAGCTGGTCCAGGTTTTAAAGGAAAACGTTCTTGTGTGTGCAGCAGGGAACTTAGAAGTTTATCCTGGCATGCTGTATGAGAATGAGCTGGCTACATGTCTGAAAATTTCATTTTCTTAAAAAAAAAAAGCCCTGGTTGTTGTGGCTCAGTGGATTGAGTGCTGGCCTGTGAACCAAAGGATCGCTGGTTCGGTTCCCAGTCAGGGCACATGCCTGGGTTGTGGACTGGGTCCCCAGTAAGGGGCGTTCGAGAGGCAACCACACACTGGTGTTTCTCTCCCTCTCTTTGTTCTTCCCTTCCCCTCTTTCTAAAAATAAATAAACAAAAAATATTTTAAAAAGAAGGGGAGGGGAAGAGCAAAGGGAGGCATCGGATTGCTAAAACTTCAAAGAGACTAGAGGCAAAGATGTTTTGATTTGGTTCCTCTTTCTTTCATTTTCCAGGACAGGATTTTTACTTCTTAGAATATACAGATAAGTCATAAGATCATAGCCTGTCAGAGCTGAAAGGAAGATCCTTTATTAATTGCCACCCGTTTAGCA
Organism: Carollia perspicillata; assembly: GCA_004027735.1. Taxonomy (NCBI): domain Eukaryota; kingdom Metazoa; phylum Chordata; class Mammalia; order Chiroptera; family Phyllostomidae; genus Carollia; species Carollia perspicillata. The sequence goes on from PVKM010038188.1 coordinate 11,999, forward strand.
GATGAAGAGACATGCCATCCTAACAGGGTAAGTGAGCTGTCGAAGACCCACTCCTGGTTGATGTGAGGGCAGTGGCTCATTCTCCAGCCACACTGATTTTCTTATCCTCCCTGAAGTATTCCAACATGTTCTTTGCTTGAGGCCTCTGACAGGCCGTCCCTCCTGAGCCAGCATGACTGGCTCCCTGCTGCCAGGAACATAGCCGCACGGCTCCTCCCAGCGGCCGCCTCACCAGCCAGGCCCTCTCCATCACACCTCCCTGGTTTGAGTTCTACATACCACATAAAGTTATCTCATGTTTTTCTCTGGTCTTTTCTTTTTTTTATCCTTACCTGAGGACATTTTTTCATTGCTTTTAGAGAGAGAGGAAGGGAGAGCGAGAAACATTGATGTGAGAGAGAAACAGTGATTGGTTGCCTCCTGTGCATGCTTGGATCAGCCAGACTGGCGATTGCACCTGCAACCTAGGCATGTGCCTTGAGCAGGAATCGAACATACAGACTTTTGTCGTACAGGAAGAAGCACCAACCAACTGAGCCACACCTACCAGGGCTCTGCTCTTTATTTCTTATTGCCTGCACCTCTCTTTGGAATGCCAGCTAAGAACCAACATACTGTATTCCCAGCCTAGAACAGTGCCCAGCACATGGAAGACCCCCAAAACATTGTGCTAACGTGGAATGAACTGGACAGAAGAACAGTGGGCAGGTTTCTCGAGTGGCCCTATTGTCGGGTGAGGCTCCGTGTGGAGAGGGTTGGAACTGTGGTCTAGATTAGCACTGTCCACTAGACATAGAACCCAAGCCACAATTTTAGATGTTTTAATAGCCACATTACAAAAAGTGAAAAGAAATAGGTGAAATTAATTTAAATAATGTATTTTATTAAACCTAGTGTATCCCAAACACTACCATTTCAGCACGTGATCAATATCAAGAATTATTAGTGAGGTACCTTGCTTCCTTTTTTAATACCAGGTCTCTGAACTCCTGTGTGTGGTTTGTATTTACAGCACATCTCAACTTGGACACTGAATTTTCATCAAAATACTTGATTGGCACTTAGATTTCATAAAATTTACAGTTGGAAAATTAGAGTCACATACTTAAAATTGTTCTAGTAATTGAATTAGTCATTGGATTTTAAATGTGAATTAGTTAAAATGAAATAAAAATTTAAAATTCAGTTTCTTGGCCACCCTAGCAGCATTTCAAGTGCTCCTGCCACAGGTAGCGAATGCTGCACGGGTCTGTGCTGGTTGTGAGGTTCCTCTGCCCTTCCTGCCCCAGGCCAGCCCTGTGTACAGAGCCTGGACAGTGGGGCCCATGGAGGCAGAACACCAGGGCAGGACAAATGCCTGGGCCCCTATCCCACCACCTCCTTGGCCATCATGTTAAGAGGTAGGAGTTGGTGAATCCTTTTAAGACCTTGAGAGTGAAGTTGCTCTATTCCAATTTGTTTTAGAAGAAGGGCAAGGTCAGGGATTCTCGCAGTGCCCACTGAGTACACACAGTCCAGGGTCGAACACAGAACTGGTACACAAGTGCGGGCCTCTCTGGAAACAAGTGGCATCAGGCTCCTGGAGCCCCCAGGGCTGAGGAAACAAGAGATTCGTGTAGAGCAGAGCCACTCACTCAGGTGGCTGTGACTGAGTGGGCAGTGTCTCACACACACACACATCCCTCATGGAGGCACCCAGAATTTATCTGTACAGGAAGGCTTTTTTCTCAGATTCTCTGCCAGGCTCTGAACTAAGGCGCATCACTCCTCAGAAGAGTTTTAAGATCATCACCCCTCCCATGTGCCCTCTTCCCCTGATCTCTGCTCAACCCTGGCCTGGCAGCACTATGTCTCCCTCAGTTGCCAGGGGGCATAATGATGCAGGGGGCACACACGTTATTTCTCAGTTTTCCTAGACTTTTCCAGGAGGCCTGGATATCATGCCATGAGCTCTGTACCAGCAACTCCAAGGAGAGTATCTCATGGTGTGTGTATCCCTTGGGAGAAAAACAAGGATCAGTGTTGCACTGTGAAACATTGGATGCCAAAGGCTCCTGTCATGGCTTTTTTAAAAAATATATTTTATTGATTATGCTATCACAGTTGTCTCAATTTTTCCCCCTTTGCTGCCCTCCACCCAGCACCCACAACTCCCTCAGGCAATCCCCCCACCATTGTCCATGTCCATGGTCA
>PVKM010038189.1:0-14195 GCA_004027735.1 Carollia perspicillata
TTCGTGAGGCCAGGAGGACATAGATTCCCAGACTGGGAATAGCAAACTGGTGAAAGCTACCCAGTTATCTCAGATGCCATTTTAGATAATTGGCATATTCCACTGCACAAAATATAAAGGCTTTTAGATAAAAAATGTAAAGCCTTAGTTGAAATACAAACTAAAACCACAAAGAAATGCCACAACACACCGTCAGAATGGCTGGATTAAAAAGACTGACAATGGAATGACAAGTGCTCACAAGGACCCGGAGCAACCGAAATGCTCATCTCTTGCTGGTAGGAGTATAAATGGTGCAGCCTCTTCAGAGATCTGTTCATATATTTAGCTTCATATTTTTCTAAAGCTAAATATATGGCTATCTTCTCATTCAGCAAGTCCAGTTCTAAGTATTCAAGAAAAATAACTGCACAAAAAGACATGTACAAGAATGGTTTGCATAAGAGCCAATGACTGGAAACAATTCAAATTATCAACAGAGGAACAGATGAATAAACTGTGGTAGTCATACAATAGAACAATACTGAACAGCAACAACAGCTCTTATTTTAAAAGATGTTATTTGTTTATTTTTAGAGAGAGGGAAACATCAGTGTGTGGTTGCCTCTTGCATGCCCCCCCACTGGGGACTGGCCCAAAACCCAGGCATGTGGCCTGACTGGGAATCGAACCGGCGACACTTTGGTTCACAGGCTGGCACTCAATCCACTGAGCCGCACCAGCCAGGGCAACAAAACAGGTCTTTGCACACTCCACAGTATGAATGAATCTCAAAGCTAGAAGGCTGAACAAAAGGAGCCACACACAGGAACATATACTGTGTGCACAAGAACAAGCAAAGCTGATGACAACAGAAATCAGGATTGTAACCACAATCCTGGATTGTGGTTACAATCCGGAGTGCATGCCACCTGCGGAAGCGGGGTGGCATACATTCAGAAGAGGCAGGAGGAAGTTCTCTGGGTTGCTGAAAACACTGTCCATCTTGATTTGGGTTAGGGTCACATGGATGTGTTCATATCCCAAAATCTATCAAGCGCTTAGGATTAGCGCAGGCTATGAATTTTGCAACATGTGTCTAACCCTTAATAGAAAAATTAAAGCAGGGAGGCAGGGAGGCGAGCGTCCTGCCCAGGGATGCACAGTGAGAAATCACAGGGTCTGTAATCACCTGCTGATTGCTCAGAGAGGATGTGTTAAATCCATCAGCTAGGATGCAGCTTCGTAAGTCAAGGTAAACACGACAGGACAAACCAATTGCAAACAAAATTCAAGCTGATGTAAAAATCTTTCATGTTGATACTAGTCAGCTGTATAAACTGGTCAAGTAAGTGCCCTAGAGGGACACTAAGGAGAAAAATCCTTAAAATGCTAAAAAGTTTGTCCTATTAGTTTCATGTCCGTGTTTCCAATTTTATGACAAATTATGATGCTCTGAATCTTCCAATGGACAAATAAAACAGGTGCTAATTTAAAAGACAGGTACATAAATACACACACACCCATATATACACACACACATATATATGAATCAAGATGGCTCTGGTATATTGCTTAGCCAACTATAATTTGACAGCTACTTTTTTAGAATAATAGAGGAGAGTGTGGAAGTTTGGCTGGTTCTCCGTATTTAGGCAAACATTTAAAATAATCATGCTTCTCTGGCTCCACAGTAAAATATAAATGTCTGAAACCCCCTGACCCCATGGATGACAAAAGCCAGTTCACTAACCACAGGGCATTCTTCAGACAGCTGGTCAACCAGACACGATTGCCCTCTTTAAGACAGTTCTGGAGATAGAAAAAGCATTTGATTTTGTCACTAAAGAAACAACACCATGTCCAACCTTATAGTTTGCCTGGATAAGCTGTGACACAGCCATGCCTTTTAATCTTGTGTAGCACTTAAAAATCATGCAGCAGACGTTTACTTATCGACATGACCAATACACATATAAAAAGATGCTCCGCTTCATAGAAAATCAAACAAATGTACATTTGAACCTAAAGATACACATTTCATGGGACTATCTGTAGTGCAAGAAAAAGGAACCTAGGAACAGCCTCAATGTCCATCAACAGGGAACGGTTAAGTAAGTCACCGTGTAGGACCCATACACCACGCATGGGCCACTACGCAGCCTTGAAAAGAATGAAGTAGCCCTACATGCGCTGACAAGATATCTATCGTATGTAATGAATAGTATGCGTAGAGAAGCTCTTGCACCTAAATTTCAGTACCTACAGATTCGCAGACATTAAAACTCCAGAAAAAAGAATGCCAACTCTTCCCTCCACCAACAGATGGCATCGACTAGAGTGAGAGGCGGTTTTCCACGCACCGTTCGTTGCAAACGGCACACCGTCCGGTCCATGACTCTGTTGTGTTGCTGTCCGTGTGCCCAAGTAATTTTTCATACATTATCCACCCCATAATAGCCAATAAGCATGAAGTCAGTGAGAACCTCGAAAGCACCAGGAAGAGGCAACTATGAAAGAAACAAATGTAGAAATAATATTTACTTTGAAAATGGTGAGAAAATGAGGGAACTAATGTTACATGTGCCTGTGGAAGGAACTGTCACTGTGGGAACAGTTTTAAAAGACAGAAAATAAAGCCTGCACTGTGGGAAAAGATCTGTGCTTATGCAATCAAGAGGAAGCAGGGAAAAAGGAAAAGTGAAACTGATGAAAGGGGAAACCTTTCGGTCTGTGTGGCTCAATTACAAGAATCAAATCGGGTGTCTGTCGGCTAATGTCTGGGTAGGTAGTGGGAAGAGTCCAAGTTTAAATCCAAATGTAGGTCAGCCTGACGAATTTCATGAGAGGGAGGTGCATGAGCCCCAGGACCTCGAGCACCCCTACCCCCACGTAACCCCAGGCTACTGGGGACTCCCCCACCCCCTCAAAGGTCTCCACCCCAGGCTGCAGCTACCTACCCATCACAGTCAGGTTCAAGACAGACTCCGCCTACAGGTGGGGTGGCCAGGCAAAGAGGAGAAGGGCGGCCTCACGGTTATTTTCCGTTGGTTCTGGAATGTATGTTTTCCTCTGGCTTCAAGAGTTCCTCCAGAGTCGATTTTTAAGGAAGAGATCAATCCAAGCTAGTTCAACACCTAAAATGTGGGAGCTCACCATGTCTTTTAAAATTGTGTTTTAAATTATCGTCGAAGCACCTTTTGCGTGCAGAAAAATGCACAAGGCTTCAGTGTACAGTTTGATGAGTTTGGACAAATACATAAAACAAGAATACCAACACCTAGAACAAGACGCAGGACAGAGTTATCGACGCAGAAAGTTTCTTCACGAACCTGACGAACCTTTGCCAGTCAAGCCGCTTCAGAGGTGGGCACAGTTTGGATTTTCACAAGACATGTTAGTTTCCACCTGCTCGATGGAATTATACAACATCACTCTTTGGTATCTTGCTTCTTTCACTCAGCCCTAAATATATTTTTAAATCTTAAGAGAAAAGTTTCCTTTTGAACATGGATCAGAGGGTGACTGAGCTCATTTAGCTGAAGTCCTTGTATCAAGAAAGTACCGTTTACTCCGGGGGCACCCACTTCAGTTATCTGGGAAAAATGCCTAAAACGAACGGTGCATCCTAACCCGAAAATATATAAGGGAGCGTAATCAACTGCAAATAATGCAGCAAACATTGAGTCCACATATAAAAATTGAGTATCACTTGAAAGCCAGGTGTGAAATTGTCACTCTTGGTCCCCAAGGGGCAGGCAGGCTGGATTCTCAACTTCGTGCCCTGTTTCCAGCTGTCTTCCCCCAAAGGAACATCCTCAATTTCCCAAAAGTCTGATCTCACCCTAAAAAGTCCCCTTATGCTTATCAAGTCCATGGGGAGACTTCTGAATCATATTCTACTTACTAGAATTTTCTTTTCAGCATTTTTTTTCTCCTCAAAAGAACCTTTTCCCTCCTGCTGGGAAAATGAAAAAAGAATCCTTTCATTCAAGAGGCCAGAGACTGTGACCTCCATAAACGGTTCCCAACAAAGAGATTTGTGGGTGAACCGAAAGCTCCAAGAATTGTCACAATAACACACCAGGGTTTGTATCTGTGGTCTGTACACACGAATGCAGTCTGTCAACAGATCGATGGTGGTTTGGAAGCAGGCTAGTGAGCCAGGACAAGCGGAACAGGAAAACTGAGACGGATGGCTAAACAAGGGGTTTGCAGCCATCTGGTAAACCCTATCTTCCCCAAACCAAGGACACTTGAGAGTAAATGTTAAACCTCCTCCCCAACCAGGGGGTAAACAGCTTAAATCACCCTACTCAGGGAGAGAGCAGAAATCCAATTAGCGCCACTTGCCAACCACACCCAAGGACAGGTGAAGTTATGGGAGTAAGTCTCATTTTGGCACATCAGCATAAAATTGACGACTGTTCTATTGAGATCTTCCCCTAAGACCTCCCCTAAACTCACAGCTTTTGAAACCCCTCAGAATGAAGGCTCCTGCCAGTGCCAGTTTGAACCTGGCCCCAGGGCCCCCTTTTCTCTGACTCACTCGTGAGCCAAAGCAGCCCAGCCCAGGCTCATTTCCCCATCTAGTCCCTCTCCCGTTGCTCCCACTGTCCCTGTCACAGGAAATAGAGCTAACTCTCTGTCTGGGGCCCCAGATGATTTACTCCCTGCTGGCCCCCAGACTCCAGACAACCACCCGCTGACTAGTTGACTCCCTGTCTCGGACCCAAATAGTCTCCTGCTATCTCTTTGTCCGGGCCCCGTACAATTTCCGCCCTCTGCTTCTATGTCCTTGGCTCCCACGCTCCAGCTCCCTGCTTGTGCCACGTGACCCCTCCTCTCCCCACTTTGTTACAAAGGTATTTAACCACTCGCCTGACCCCTCCTCAGGGCCCAGAATTTGGAGGCTGTCTCCTCTGGGTCCACATGCATTAATAAAGCGCTCACTCCGTTAACCCCACTTCGTGTCAGAGTTCGTTTTTCCTCAACATCCCCAGCTGTAATAAACATACTCTAAAAATCACCAGGACTCACGTTGGCTGATGTGGCTCCATGGGTTGGGTGCCATCCCGAGAACAGAAAGCTTGCTTGTTTTGATTCCCGGTCAGGGCACGTGCGTGGGTTGTGGGCCAAGTCCCCAGTTGGAGGGTGAGAGAGGCCACCAAAGTTTGTCTTGCACAATGACGCTTATCTCTCTCTGTCTTTGTCCCTCCCTTCCCCTCTTTCTAAAAATAAATGAAGTCTTTTCAAAAATAAAATAAAATACATCATCTGGACTCGTGTTGTAAAATCTTTCCTACCCACACACTACAGGCCACCCTGAGCAGACCGCTCGGGGCCAGGTCCCCTATCTGGTAACATTTTGAACAGCTAATGTGTGGGAAGGGGTGGGCAGGACCCCAGCCACCTCCTCCTGGGGTTCCTGGTCCCCTCCTCTGTCTCTCCAGGAGGTCTCCCATGTTCTCTGCCCCACATCAATTTGCTCCAGCCCGCACACCTGGCTGTCCGTCTTGGGCCAAAGCCCCCATGTTCCCCTGTAGTGGCCCCTAATGTACCTTCAAATGCTGCCCAAGGCACCAGTCCCATTGGCCGGCCCCCCAGGGCAGTCATCATGCCATTGATTGGGACACACAGCTCACTGTCATTGCCCCTCATCCAGGCAGCAGCTTAAAGTACTTTCTCCATGGCCATGGCCAACCCCTCAGCAGCTGTCAAAGATTAACAAAGCTGGGCATGAGTTCAAACAGCAAAAACAGGTTTTTCTTGGGAACTACTGATAGGAAATTGCTGAGCTCCATTCCGGCTTGCAAAGGGCATTTTAAAGGGAGAATGAGAGAGTCAGGAAAGGAAGAGACTGGGAGGCGGGCCCTCTCCTTCCCCATGGTGACGTTTCAAAGGAAGGGCTCTCAGGTCCTCCGGTTGACCCTCCTGAGTTGTAAGAGATGCATGTAAATCTCAAGGGGACAGAGGAAGGAATTGTACTCCTTTTCTAGTAAATGCCCTAAGGGAAGGAAGTCAGAGGCCTCTGTCCTGTGTGGGCTAGAACAAACAATAAGTTCTTTTGACAACCCTGAGCTTTAGAAGATTAGAACTCAAAAGGGGCTGGGTGTTCCCAAGGGCACCGCCTCAGGCTGCTAGAGGCCCTGCTGCGGTTGGTCAGGTGTCTGGTGCAGGGGTTTGGACTGTGTTCCTGCACTTCTCACGACCCATCGCCCAGACCCCCACCCTCCGGCTACTGAGCTCACCTCCGCCTCTTGCCTGCCTCCGCCAACGTCTGTTCTTGCCCACAGGCAGCCAGTGCACCATCACCGCTTGCCACCTGTACACCTGACCCTGCCGCTCGCCCATCTGCTGCTGGCAAGGGAAGGACTCCAGATATCACAACTCTCACGGCTTTTAGGCCCAGAGCATGCTCCTTCCCCAGGGTAACCGTGAGCCGCCACCACTGTGTTCTGGTTACAGCCTCAACCAGTGGGAGAGCCACCACACCCATCTCAACCAAGACCCCATGTCTGGGCTTTCAGTGGCCAGGGTCCTTCCTCCCCACTGTCGCCCCTCCCGGGAGCACAATCCACCTTCAGTTCAGCTGGTGAAAATCCACCCTCTCCACTCCCCCAGCCCCCCACCCCCGCCCCTCACCAAATAGGCTCAAATAAATTCTATCCCCAAGTGAGAGCAAAGTTCACATTTTTCCACCCCATGGGCTCCTAGGCCTCTGTGAATAAACAGCCCTAACCACGCTGGAGGGTATTATTTTACATTGTTAAGTAATGCGGACTGTGCTCCTGAATCCTCCCCCTCTTCAAGGAGCAGCTAGTGCAAGTAAAGCTCTCCCCCTGGAAGCCAGGGCCAAGGGAGGATACAGCACAACAAAGAGTCCATTCTTAGCGTTTGAGTTGCAAAACAGACCTTGTAAATTTATGGTGAGGCTATATTTGAAAAAAGGGAAGGGGGAGGGTGTTGAATTTTACCATCTAAGTCATGAACGATTCAGAACCTAACATGTATGTCTTAATACATTCAGAAGAATGGGCATCGATTAAGAGCCTTTTTTCCAGCCCCGGGACTGAGAGGAGGGCAGGGAAGTGTGGGCGCTGCTGTGTCGCTGGCCCCTGTTGTCCTCAATCCCCAGCCGGCCATTCCTGAGAATGGGAAGACAGCGGCATCCACAAAGGCGCAGAGGCCCCAGGAGCAGAGAAGACCAGAGGGAGGTGGGCCACCCGGAAGCACATGAGCACTTGTGAAGATCTCCCCTCTCCACCCCCACCCCACCCCACCCGACCCCCCTCACCAAATCTGCTCGAATAAATTCTATCCCCAAGTGAGAGCAAAGTTCACATTTTTCCACCCCATGGGCTCCTAGGCCTCTGTGAATAAACAGCTCTAACCATGCTGGAGGGTATTATTTTACATTGTTACTAATGTAACAGTGCTTACTAATGTAAACACTCAGGCTTTGAGCACCTCACCTGCGGAGGCCTCTGCCCAAGGCCTACCCCAGCTTTTATATTAGTAATTTTAAAATTTTCTTTAGAGAGGCCCCCAGAACGCTACAAGCTCCAGGATATGCCCCCTGAGGGGCCCTGGGTCTCACTCCTGAGCAGAGCCTGGGGAAGCAGCAGGCCTCAGAGAACCTAGGCCTGCCATGCGCAGAAGCCCAGGCTAGCCTTTTGCAGGATAAGACCAAGGAGCAGTGCTCATCCTAGCTGAGGCCCCCACCGACCTGCCAGGTGACTGCAGTTAGAGAGTGATCCCAGACAACGCCAGCAGAAGAACCGAGGCCCGCCCCCACCCCCACCCAGCCCAGCCCAGCCCAGCTCAAGTACTGACCCACAGAAGCCTGAGCAAATCGAGTGATTGTTGTTATAAGCCACTGATAAGCTTTAGAATGGTTTCCTACACAGAAATAGATGGCTGATACAGTGAAATGAATTTGGGCAAAATGTTTATTAGGAAAAAGAAATAAATAACAATCATTTCTATAGCAGGAGGCTCATGTTTTTAAAAATGTACACACCTCCATATTCTTTGTACACGCATAGAAGACATCTGGAAGATCACCTTCCGTATGTTTGGATGTTTAGGGATGTGCGTTACAATTAACATAAAAGGAAATTCACCGAGTACTTGGGTGTTTCCCAGGCACTGTGCTAGGCCTTAGGATAAAAAACGTGAGCTGGACATTGTCCCTGTCCTCAGAAAGCTCCCAGCCTAATAGTGACAAACGTGCGAACAGAACAGCCAACTGTGACAGCAATCTGTGCAGAGAGCAGGAAGGCACAAGGAAATGACCAGTTTCATGGGGCAGGTGGGGTGGGGACTGAGCACAGCGGGACAGGTTGAAAAAGTTCACCAAGGACACTCAGAAATAAGTAAATGCTGGTTACATAAAATGTGGAAGGACTTGAAAGTAGGGGCAGAGAAGGTGGCAATTCCTTTCTCTAAGCTTCAAACCTTCATCACTAAAATGAGGGAACTGGGCCCTGGCTGGTGTGGTTCAGTGGACTGAGCGCCAGCCTGTGAACCGAAAGGTCACCAGTTCAAATCCCAGTCAGGGCACATGCCTGGGCTGTGGGTCAGGTCCACAGTTAGAGGCGTGCGACAGGCAACCTATCAATCTCTCTCTCTCACACATTGCTATCTCTCTCCTTCTCTTTCTTCCTCTCTCCCCTTCTCTTTAAAAATAAATAATTTTTTAAAAATGAGGGAATTGGGCTTAATTATCTTGTGGGCCACTTCCAGTTCTGAAACCCTGGCATATTCCTCACACAGTGAAAATTACAAAACTAATAACATATCCAGGGGAACCTCAACATGTGGGCGCAGTTGTAAATCAGGACTGAGGGATGTGAGTTTCTCAATCAGACTTCTAAAGACAAATATCATTCTGTGCTTCTGCGATATCAATGCCACATATGTGGATTTCAGATGTCCGGTGCAGGGGAGGCAAACATGACCCTACAGCTACTTAAGTGCCCAGTCGGGGCTCTGTAACAAAGACAGGTTAACAAGAGAAGAACAAACAGAACTTTATTAACGTGTATATCTCACGTGTACATAAGAGAAACTCAGGGGTACATCACTCAAAGAGATGACTTAGAACTCAGGCTTATGTAGCATCTTCGACAAAGAACAATACATTTGTAGAGAAATGGCAGGACGAATAACAGTGGTTTGAGGCTTCCAAGGCTGGCAAACTGCGTGAAGGGAAATGTATGGGGGAAAGTTAATCAAGTGAGGTTTGTGTGCAGAGTCCTCTGGTGCCGCCTCTGGGCTGAGGAGAGTCTGAAGTCCTCTCCAGCAAATGAAATTTTACATCCTGCCTTTAGGCAGAAAGGGAAAAGGTGCGGAGAGCTTCTCCTGCATTTGCTGTTCCTTAATTCCCTCCAACTCTAAACAATTATGTTGAAGAGGCATATAGTGGGGTGCCACAAGTTATGTGGACGCAGGGTTCCTCTCTCGGTCGCTTCCTCCTTCTCTCTCTTTCTCTCTCACTTGCTGACACCCCTTCATGCGTTACCTGCTGTTGAGCCGCCCTCTCTTATGAACAGCGGTGACCTCACCTAACCTTCCTTCAAAGATCGTCTACAACTAATCGGTTAAAGACGCTTGGTCTCAGAAACTGAGGAAGAACACAAAGCTCACTGTGTTACTCTGAGGATTAAATGAGATAAATGTGACACGTGCCCAGCACAGAGTGGCAAATATGTGTTCCTCTTTCTGGCGTCCTCTCTCCTGGACAATAGCGGATAGACAGAAGAGACAGGCAGAGATGTGGGAGAGAGAGAGATAAGCAAGCTGCCCTAAGAGAACCATTGATCACTTGAAACCAGGCTGTACGGAGATTTTCTAGCCTGCGTCCTGAGCCCTGTTTTGTGCCACGCCCTCCCCCACATCTTTCCAAAGTCTCCACAACCCTCCTTCACCCAGTCCCTTACCTGACTCTGGTCCTCAAACATTGCTCCTCACAGCCAGGTCCCTACCTGACTCCCACCCCACCTGTTCTCAGCTTCCTACCGGCAGGTGTTCATGGACTTCCTTAAATAGGCACATGATTCACTGAAATAGGACCCTGCTCTCCTTTCTTGAAATCCCCTCTGCACCCAACTCATGAGGCATTGGTAACTCCAGTCCCTGTGAGCAAAAGCCAGTTTCTTACAAAGTTAAACATGCATTTACCATAGGACCCAGCTGTTCCACTGCTGACATTACCCAAGAGAAACAACAGTATATGTTTACACAAAGATTTATACGCGAATATACCTGGCAACTTTACTGGTAAGGATCAAAACCCGAAAACAACCCAAACGTCTGTCACCAAGAGAACGTCCTACCGCCACGCACAAACTGTGCTTGCGCCATACAATGGAACCGGCTGTGAAAAGGGTCGAACTACTGGCACAAGCCACCACGCGGATGAAGCTCAGAAACGCTACGCTGAGCAACCACCATCGAGAGCTCGCATGCCAGGTGCTTCCATTCATACAAACTTCTGTAACGAATCTGTGGTGACAGAGGTCAGCAGTGGGGGGGGGGGATGCAAAGCCACCGGAAGAAACCTGGGGGGCTTGATGAAAAAGCTTTATTTCTTCACGGGAGTGTCATTCCCCGAGTGTACACATTATCAAAGCTCAACAAATGGTATTCTTTATTTTTGTGCGTAAACACTGTGAATAATGAGAACCGTGTGTGTGCAAATATCTAGTACTAGCTGAAAGTGATTCATTTTTTTATTTTTTATTTTTTTTACTTTTCAGTAACAGTTGACATTCAATATTTTTTATGTTAGTTTCAGGTATACAGCATAATGATATAATTTACTAAGTGATCCCCCAAAAAAAGTATAGTCCCCACCCGGCACCATACATAGTTATTATAATATTATTGACTATATCCCCTTTGCTTTCCTTTACATCCCCACGACTATCTCGTGACTACCAATCTGTACTTCTTAATCCCTTTACCTTTTTCACCCAGACTTTCTGTCCCGCTTCCATCTGGTGACTATAGTTTGTTCTCTGTTTCTATGAATCTGTTTCTGTTTTGTGTGTTCTTCAAACTGTACACTTTATTTTTTTCCTATGGTTTCTTTTTTTAAAAGATTTTATTTTTTTACTTTTAGAGAGTGGGGAAGGGAGCAAGAAAGAGAGGGAGAGAAACATGCACGAGAGGTATTGATTGGTTGCTTCTCACAGGCCCCCAAATGGCGACCAGGCCTGCAACCCAGGCATGTGCCCTGACTGGGAATCGAACCAGCAACCTTTCAGGTCACAGGCCCGGCACTCATCCCACTGAGCCACACCAGCCAGGGCAAACTGTACACTTTAGATGGGTGCATTTCATTGTATGCAAATTATATCTCAGTGAAGTTGGGCTTTTAGAAACTGTTCTGTTTCAGCCCATCTCTCAGAGGCAGGCCCTAAATATAACAACTGGATTGTAACTCAGGGCCCTGGAACAGGCTCCCCAGAGGTCTCTCCCCGGTTTGCATAAGTTCAAAAGCTGGAGAAAAGGAGTAGCTTTCCTAGCTCAATTCACCAAGCCAGAGTTCATCCCGCTGCCCGCGGAGAGCAGGCCTGCACTGTTTCTGGCCCAAGGGCAACATCCTTGAGACGTTTCTGTCTGGACAGAGCAGGAAATCACCATGGCAATCTGTCCGGGGCCCAGCCCTGGCAGGGCTCCAAAGCACACAAATAAAGCCATTGGAATGTGGAACAGGGTTCAGGGCAGGGAAACTAGGAAGTTGCCAAGTTTTCATGAAAATCAACAATGGGAGGCCACCGCCCCTGGAAGGTGTCAGTAGGGGAGGTTGGGGTTCCAACAGGATCAGCCTAGGGACTGCGCACACACACGCGTGCACACACACACACACGCGCGCGCGCGCGCGCACATGGAGAGCCGCATTGCCTCTTGAAAAATTTGGCCTGATGACCTGAGAGAGTGGGCGTTAGAGCTCAATGACGATTCCAGAGCCCATGGTCACTTCCCTGTAACTTCAGGCAAGTTTCTGAACTAGTTATCCACATGACCCACTGCTCCCCTCCTCCACATCTCTGCACAGAGGTCACCTTCTCCATGAAGCCTTCCCTGACCACCTGAAATCAGAATGCAGCCAACTCCCCCACCTCAAACTCCTGCTCTATGTTTCTCTGTAGTGCTTAGCACCACCTGACATACAATATATTTTACTTCTTTATCTCGCTTGTTGCCTCGTTCATGTGTCAACCAAGTGTTAATGAATTAGAGGCTTTGCTAGAATTAAATGACAAAGTTTTATTCAAGGATCTTCAGCCAGTGAATTACAACTCAGGAAACACTACTAGGCACTATGCAGCGTATTCTGAAGAAAAGAAAAGAGTCAAGAGTTTTTATCGTAAAAAGCACATATTTGAGAAGAATCAGTCCTGCGTTCTCAGCTTCTGATTTGGTCCAAGGTAGTGATCTGCCAGATGTCCAATGGGCTAGACACACGAACATGCTTTCCTAAGTTTCTCAGAAGGTTATCTAGAGAATTTAGATACCTCTAGGCATTGATACACAACCAAAAGGTTCACAGGTTTAAGGTCCCAGGCCAGCTGGAGTGAAATCAAATCATTTTCCTCGCGTTCTAATCCACTCTGATTTTTGTCAGCTTGACTATAGTGACCCCATTTTGTTTCGCACTCTTTCCTCAACTGTCAGCTCCATGAGGGCAGGGATTTTTATCTGTTTTTGTCCACGTTCTACTCACATGCCTATGACTGTGCATGGCATATAGCAGGTGTACAGAGGACATTACAGAGCATGAACCTCTCTGAACATCTGCTTTCTCATCAGCAAAATGGGGATAATATTCCTCCCATAAGGCTGACGTGAGGGTTAAAGGAGTGAGTTTAAGGCTGTGGGTTAGTGCCCAGCCCCTAGTGGGGGCACTAGTGTCACTTACTGTTACAGCTTTTATTTGATGAGGCTTTATCACGAACAGGCTGCTCATTGTCACCCGTTAGCATCTTGGTCCACATGTAAGAACAACTTTCATGCTTGCATTGGTAGCACATATACTAAAAATTGGAACGATGTGGAGAAGATTAGCATGGCCCCTGTGCAAGAAGGACACGTAAATTCATGAAGCGTACCTTACTTTTTAAAAGAAAAGAAAGAAAGAACAAAATTCATGGGAACTTACCTTGTCTCCCTGACCCCTGAGCCCAAGAACTTACCTGTGTCCTAGTTCTGCAAAACCACTGATTTTTAAAGACAATGGAATCAGAGATTCAGTTCACAGTGGCTGAGTAAATGAACTAATTCATTCTTTGGCAAACAAGGTCCTCAAAAATGTAAAGGTGATTTGAACTGGCAGGAAATATTTAACCTATAAAAGGAGAGAACAGGCATGTCTTGCATCCTTCACATGTGCCAGGTGGCATGTGAGGCACCTGACATGTCTCATGTTGTTTTGTCTTTAATCTTACAAGGAAGTCTGAGAATGAAGAAACTGAGGCCAAGAGGTCAGGTCACCAGCAGGAGACCCCACAGCATTAAGCAGCAGATCAGGGGTTGAACTCAGGGCTGATGAAGCCCCAAAGCCTGTGTCCCTGCCGTCTCGGCTCAACTATTTGGAAACTCATTTGGTAGGAGACCTCTCTGCCAAGCTAGGAAGTTTGGATATATTCTGTAGGCAATTCTAAAACTTTTTTTAAAAAGCAGCTGAATATAAATATACAGAAACTACTAAGGAAGGAGGAATTATTTCTGCTTGAGATAAATCGGAAAAGCTACAGAGAGGAGCCGGGCCTGCTTCGGGGACTTGTATTTCTGGCTCATCAAGTCATCTTTGCAGACGTTATCGCTGGCTCGGGTTCCAACACGTGACCTCGAACTGCGCTTCCTAGTCACACGAGTCTTCCATCTGGGCATATTTTCAACAGGTCATTCCTTTGGGATCCTTTATTTTTATTTATAGCCCTTTGTGTCATTTCATACACAGACTTTTGCGTGTTCTGACAACGACCACTTTCTGAATGGTTGGACTCCCCAGCACTATACACTCAAAGAGTAAAGAGCAGAGAGCATAGAATTTGGTTCAGCGACTTCACATGTGTACCTTCAAATTCCCCAGGGTGGAAGTATTTACGCCACAGAAACCAGTAAATGCTACAAATCAAGGCTCCGCCACCCCCACCCCCGCTAGAGACCCATGGTTAAACACCGCGCCAAACACACAGCCAGCT
>PVKM010038190.1:0-14188 GCA_004027735.1 Carollia perspicillata
AACTCTGAGTGCTTTTATGCAGTTACACCACTGCTGTGGCATTGGCAGATATTAGGTTCTCCCCAGAGTCTCAACTGTGGGGAAGACATCATGGAACCAAAGTGAGGAGGATATCAATATGTATCAGGCCTTGAAGAATGGTGTGCAGCCCCATTCTTCCTTGCTATAAGGCAGGTGAGGAATTGTTTTGAAAAAAGATTCATGGGAAACATATGGCATTGGAACAACACAGACATCCATGATGTAAATAAATCAATCCCAATCTCTACCTAACTCACACTGTATACAAAAAAACTCCACATGTTTCTCAGATAAAAATGAAAAAGCTAAAGCTATAATGTCCCCAGGAGAAAACATAGGAGAATATCTAGGCAACTTGAAAGTAAGAAAAGATTTCTTGGACAGAACCCAGAAAGCAATAACCATTTTAAAAATTGATAAATTAAACTTTATCAAAATTTAAAAACTTCTTATGATTTTCCTAAAAGGCACTATTAGAAAATGAAAAAACAACCTCAAAAAATAGTCATGAAGTGTATATATAAACAAGAAAGTATTTAGAACATATAAAGATCACCAATAAAGCACTAATTAAAAGATAAACAACCCAATAACAAATGGACTTAAATACCAGAAAACAAAATACACACACAAACATATTATTGACCACCTTTTGGCCATTTGTGTATATATGTGTGTATATATACATCCACATATATACACACATGTACAAATGGCAAGAAAGTACATAAAAATGTGCTTGATATTGTTAATTATCAGGTAAAGACAAATTAAAGCCCTTTGAGACACCTCAGCACACCCACTAGAATAGCTAAAATTTAAAAGACTATTGATGCCTGATAGTGAGGATGTAAAGCCACTGGAATGTTCCTACAGCGCTGATAAGAATGTGTAGTGATAGAACTACTTTTGAAAACAGTTTAGCAGCTTCTGATAAAGTTAAGTATACACATATCACGTGCCCCAGCAATTCCACTCCCATGACCTTACCCAAGATAAATGAAAACACATGTTCACATAAGGATTATACATGAATATTCATAACATATTTATTCACGACATCTGAAAAACAGAAACAAAGCACATATCATCAACTGGATAATGAATGAGCAAATCATGGTATATATACACACAGTGGAATTCTACTCAGCAATAAACATATCCAACTATTGATACATCTTTCAACATGAATAAATTGCATAAACATTACTGAGAGAAGCTGCACACAAAAAATGTATTCTGTGATTCCATTTACATACAAAATCAACCTATACTGGAAAACAATTAGAACACTGCTTGCCTCTGGGAAGGAGGTAGTTTAGTGAGTGGAAAGGAGCACAAGGAATGTTTTGAGGTGATGTATTTTATGTCTTGATAGAGTTGTGGGTTACACAGGTGGAACAATTTTTTTTTAAATCATGCAGTTAAGATTTGTACATTTAGATATATATAATACTTTACATTAAAAATCTATAAAAATAATTAAGTGAGGGATGGGTGGAGATATAAATAAAACAAAAATGGCAAGATGTTGATCAAGGTTGAAGGCAGGACCATGGGTACATGGGTTCATTGTATCATTATGTTTACTTTATACATGTTCAAATTCTTCCATAATAAAACAGTTAAAAAATAAGAGTAAAAATGGAAAGCTACTTTTACCAGAAATTAAAATATATTCCAGATCTTTCATTATGAAAACAGTATTCATATAGATAAACAAAACAATGGAGCAATATAGCATATCAAGAAATAACCTCAATTACATATATGAATTTAGTATACTCAAAGGAGACATCTCAAATCAGTAGGGAAAGAAAGATTGATTATTAATATATGGATATATATATGAAAAAATAAAATTAAGTAATCTCTCACAACTCAATAAAATCCAAATGAATGCACTGTTTACAGGCCAAAAACAAAATTAAACAAATGCTAACAAAAAAATAAAGAATTCACATAGCATCTGACAGGTACTAGTAGGGACATTTTTCTGCAGAAGTGGCCACCAACTAGGTCAGCTCCATGAAGACGACAGACTCTGAGTCAGGGCACCAGACTATAAGTGACAGCCTGAGGGTAGGCCAGTGTGGAGAGCCAGGAGGCAGAGCTAAGCACTGGTGCATGTGACTCCAGAGGCTGCTTACAGGCCCAGGGAAACCAAATCAAACCATGAGTTCATTTCACAAGTGCATGGGACTTTGCCATGAAAGGATTGGGCTGGTCACACCAAATCAACCACGTCTGCAGCAGCTGCTTCCTGAGGAGTAGGGGAAGGAAAGGAAATGTGGATGGGAGAAGAGCATACCGCATGTATAGTGCCAGGAACAATCATGGCAGGCCCCGACAGAGTCCTGGACAAAGATGGCAGCAGAAAGATGCCATCAATAGCAAGGCCACTGGGGAGAGGAGTTAAAACCTTCGGATGGTGAGCCTTCTAAAATTCTTCCTAATCCAGGAGAGGCTCCTCACTGTTTCCAGAGGTCATATTCAGGATGTAATAGGTACAGAGAACTCTTCCACATGGACAGCCTGAGAAGAATTTATCTCCAAATGGGAGAAAGGAAACACTAACAGCATCAAGCACCTTGAAGATAGTTGGCAACACCTTCCCCTACAACAGAATATGGTAAGTGCTGAGACATGACTCCTGAAAGCACAGAAATCAGAGGGCCACAGAGACACCTAAGGAAGCCTGAAGGCCAGCTTGAATCATGTAGGCAACCTGACATAGTGAATGGAAAGTGCTGCATGGTGATGCTCAGCTCTCCTAGGTTGAAACCAGAAAGACGAAGTAGAAAAAGTGACACCAAAAGGCCTGCTATGTATCCTCGAGAGTCCTGGCTGTGAAATATAATTGACTCCCTAGGCAATGAGCAACCCCTGAGTGGGGTATCCTCCCATGAGCGGAGGATAATGCTCTGGCCAGTATTGGTTTAGCTATCTAAACCCTTTGCTACAGAGAACAGGATCTGCCAAGTTAAGCCACTACACTGCAGGACTCTGAGGATGTCATCTAGACACCCTGAGCCTTCCTTTTCATATAGATAAATTTAGGATAATGAGCATTAAATAACAAGAATGCACTATGGACTCTGAGAAAGAAGATACTTACAGAAATGAGTTCATTTGACTCCTCAAATGAGCAACCCCAAAGATGCTGTTCCTCTTGTCCCTGAATCCCACTGTCTGCATCATCCTGTGTGTAGGTCTCTCCCAGCTCCACCCTGGCTCACAACACTCAAGGCAGAATACAGCCAGTCTGGTTCCTGAGAGTTCCCTGTCACATGAGGTCTAGCCTCCCAGAGAAAGTTGTTTTCTACTCTCACACCTCCATTTGGATCAGTGAACACCTGAATCAACCAAATGTGGCCTGGTCAGAACCCAGGAAGTGACTATAACTGGGTCACTATGGGTCAGTATGGGTTGGTCCCCCAATCAGAATAATCACTGGTGGCAGGATGCCCACCTGGCTCACACTGAGCAAAACTGGCTCTTTCGACTGCAACCTCATGAGGGGTTGGGGGTAGAAGAGGCACAAAGTGTGTCTTGTCCTCTAACCTAGCCAGGTGCTCATGCTCCAGAGAGGTCATCTTGCAGTGGTCAATGACTGACAGCTAGGCATGTCCTCTGCTTGAGCTGAAGGAGACAAAAGGAATGAGGACATGTAGAGAGATACTATCATGCTTAACTCTGGAGGAAGGTATAGTCTATATCTTTCATCATGAAAACAGTGTTCACATAGATAAACAAAACAATGAAACAATATAGAATATCAAGAAATAACCTCAATTACATATGCAAATTTGTAAGGGAGCCTGGGGTTGGTGGGTTCGAAGACCTAAGAGGTTTAGTAGGCCTCCCATGGGAACAGCACAAACAGGCAGGGTGTCAGAGCAGAAAGAGCAGATGGCCTAACTTTCATTCTTGCATGCATATATGAGCTTGGCCAAGGTTAACTGCCTCTCAGTGGAGGAGCCTCCCTCTCAAGTCCTGCCAAGATGTATTGAGATGCTGTAAAGGAAGGAAAACACCCTTTTCCTTGTGCAAGGTCATTCACAGGTTCAGGCTACTCCTCAGCCATCCTGGGGGCCACTTTGCTTTCGCACAACTCCCTCCAGATGTCAGCTTTTAGTTACAAAGGAAGTAGGTGGGGCTCCACACTTCACTAGCTACTGTGGCATCTGACCTACGGCCCCCATGGGCCTCCACTCAGCCATGGTTCCTGGACATGCCCTGACAAAAGAGACAGTGCCAGAGATCAATGTTAGCTCTGAACACCAACAGCAACGGGGCCACCTTGGTTCCTACCAGAAGCAGTGAGCTCATGTGGCTGGAGATGAGGCTATGGGACTTTGTCATCTTGCCTCCTGAGAGCACTATTTCCAGCTGCCATGAGGCCTGACAAAGGAATAACAGCTAGAGGACCAGCCACATCTTGCTGGAGGGTGGAGGGTGGGGGACAGGTCTGGGAGGGTGGGGAGAGAAGAAGGAAAAGAGTCATCTTGGGCACATTTCACAGGAGTTTTGTTTTAATGAGAATTAAAGCTGGCAGGTCAGAGTGCCTTCCTCTTCTCATCACAGCCCTGCTTGGAGGCACACCAGTGACTTTCTGCAGTTTGAGGGACCTCCAGGAGCAGACAAGGTGATGCCTTCCAACCCTGTTCTGCCCCTGAGCTACTAGGAAGGAAAGTCCCCATCTGTAGGTAAAGTCCCCTTCTACTTTGAAGAGGGTATGAGACATGAGGATTTCTACAATGGGAGCCTTAGGCACTGAATTCTTACTTGGGGAAGCTGTACACTTCCTGGGGAGGATAATGCTCTGGCCAGTATTGGTTTAGCTATCTAAACCCTTTGCTACAGAGAACAGGATCTGCCGAGTTAAGCCACTACACTGTAGGACTCTGAGGATGTCATCTAGACACCCTGAGCCTTCCTTTTCATATAGATAAATTTAGGATAATGAGGATTAAAAAATAAGAATGCACTGTGGACTCTGAGAAAGAAGATACTTACAGAAAAGGGCTCCTGGGGGCTAACTGGTCTCAAATTTAAAAAACAGAACCTAGCAGCCATTTCTAAACAGGCCAGTTACACAAGCTGTACTTCAGGAAAAAGCCTGAATAAGCCTGCCTCCTGCATTGCCTGCCTATATGGTGGTCCTGTCAGCTGAACCAGACCTTACAAAAAAGTTTCCAGATTAGTATTTCAACCAAGAGGTTTGAGGCTTTCCCATCCAATTGGAGCTGCACAGGTATATCCCCATCTTCCCTGACCAATCAGAACAGTAGTTTTTGGACAAATCAAATTTTGAGAATTTGGAGTCCTCTTTCGCATGAGCACAGACTAATCAGGGACCTGGGGTGGGGACATCTTTCTATATAAAGCAGCTCTCCAGTGACTCAAATAGTGTACTTTCCCTTTCCACCAAAGACTGAAGACTCTGTTTCCCCAGATGGAGCTGAAACACAGATGTCTGCCAGCCAACCAGCCAGAGGCAGGCCTGGCCCCAGGGCTACCTCACAGCCATGCTGTCCCGCTTCATAATTGAGTTGCAATATTATTGAGCTACTCCACAGCAGTGCCACGCTGCATCACACCTTAGCTGTTTGCACTTAAGAAAGTTTTCTTCTTCACTGCACTCCAAACTGGGGATTCCTGTTGCCATTGAATTGATGTCAACAATCACCAGTTAACAGTACCTTATAGCAGAGTGCAATGTTCAGAACATTGTTGGTGGTGTAAACAAGCACGAAATATGACCATTCTCACTGTAACTGCAGAATTCCCCTGGCTGAGACAGGGAAGGGGAAGGCCATGGGAACTGGAAATAAAAATTAAGTGTGACTCTAGGCCTTTCAGAATATTTGCACATGTGGTCAAAAGCACATACTGTAAAGGGATTACTACAAAGTATATGGGATCTAGGCTACAGAAAGAAAGCAGTTGCTTTTTAACAGTTTTTATTTTTTAACTTACAAAATTATACCTGCACATGGAAGCAAAATTTAGTGTATCAGAACATAAAAAGTAGCTTCCCTTTTGGCCATGGTCATTTACTTTTTGGCCAAATAATCACTAAAAGTGATTATTTTTAGATCTTCTGCTTGTTACAATTAAACTGTACTTTTATACTTGTATTTTAGGATTAATTTGAAATAGTACCCTTAGACATTCAGAAATGAAAAATAAATATAATTATTGCTTACATTATTTTCCTCTGCTCTCCCATACTCCTTCCTGATTTGTAATTATATTTTATTTTTTTAAATGTTGCCTTTCCTACTTTGTTCAAGATATTTTTATGCTTCCTTCCAGTAACTGCTTTATGACTTTAAATAGTATATTCACTCAAATGTGTACTAAATTAAGGTCATATTTGCTACTATAAAAGATAAGGATAGTAGTATAGTTATTCTTCCTTCCTCTTTCCTCTCCCTGTTTTTGTTCTTTATATTATTGCTCTCACCATTGTGGTTTAAAATATTTTTGTTAGCAAACTAAAAGTCTCTTACTTGCTTTGTCAATGGGTTAACTACAAAAACTAGAAAACTAATAAATGGCATTGACAATATGGTGTTCTCAAAGATAATATTCACTGTAGAACCAAGAAACATGATTGACTCAGAGAAAAGAATAGTACTTCTGCATCATTAAAACTTTAAAATTAAATTAAATAAGTTTATCATTAACTAAACTATATTAAGACAAGGTAATAAGTGCTCAAAAATAATTGTTACATTTACCCTTGTGTTCTTGAGGTTACAAAGACCTACTGCATCTGTGTGGTGAAAACACTGTGTAATGACATGCTACTGCACATCTGCCAATTCTGCATCTGGTGATTGCACAATGGTGGAAGAATTTATTACACCACAGAAAATGGAAAAAGCTACAAAAAGGACTTAAGAAGTGGTGGAGAAACTGTTTACAATGTAGATTAAATTTTAGCTGTACTGTGTTTGCAGCCATTACATTGTGACTAGCACAAAAAATTGAGGAAATATTTTTCCAATTTGAAAATGATAATCCAATTCAACAAAGTTACTCACACCACTGAAAACTGAGTGTAGTTCTGACATCCACGGTGTGAAAACTGAAAATGGTTTCAGTTAAAAGAATATCATCTGTATGAGGATAAGAAACACTTCAACAGTAGATTACATATTAGATTTAATGACTAAAAATTATTGGGTAAAGTATCATGGGTCAGGATGCAACTCCATTTGTCAAACTTAAATTGAGACTATAGGTTGGCTCCAGATTCAGAAATGTGGCTAAAGGTGAGAAAACATGCCGTAAGAGTCAACTGGCTGCTTAGAATTTACAACAGAGAATTGTATTTTATTATTTGTAAATCATATGCTACACATAACTTATGTCAGTAAAATTTATAATAAACTTAGGTAGATGGAGGGTGGGAGGGAACAAGAGAAGGGGGAAGGGTAGATGCATTTTTGAAAGCCAGTTGTTGTCACTTACCAGCACACCATTGTTTCAGAGGCAGGTTGTATTTACCATCACATCACATAACAAATTTGGAGAAAATGGAGAGAAATGGGGCTGTTAGACTCAACAGGAGGATAATTAGGACTCATCATCAAGGAAGCAGAAGCAAAAGCTGGGAAACAGCATGGCTGATGGCACAGGTCACTCCTCTGAGCCTTCTCACACATGTCTAAAAAGGGGGCTGCTGATTCCTCCCCACAGCTTCATGGTGGCAGTTGTGAGACTCAAGACCATATCATGGCTACATGTCCATAGCAATACTTGCTCCTTAAGAGAGGTGCCCCCATCCCCACCACCAATTACCAACAGAACCATTTGCTCAAACAAAAAATGGTCACACACTCTCAGGCTTACCCTGGGAATTGTCAGCACAGGAGCCAATACAGGGGCCAGCCTGACTCGGAAGTAAGGGGAAGGGGCAGGGAAGTGAGACCACTTCTGCTTTCTGCTCATATACACTGAGGTACCAGCCCAGCACATATGAATCCTAAAACCTCAGCCACAGGTTCACTTCAAGTTTTGAGGGAAAATGTACTGGCAGTTTCACTATAACTCAGTATGGCTGGCTCCTTTACAGAAGTATCTCTCTGTGCATCCAGAGAACTATGAAATGTGAAAATAATTGCTCTATCTATGGGTGGATGTGACTTGCACCCACAGAAGTTGATTGCCTTTTTGCTCCAGACATTTTTTTGTAGTAAACCTAAATTTAAACTATTCATTTACCCTTCTGTGACTCTATCCTAAGAAAATGAGCCAGAAACTGGGTGAAAAAGGTGAAGGGATTAGGAAGCACAGAGTGGTAGCTTCAAAATAGTCACAGGTATGTGAGGTAGAGCATAGGAAATGTCAATAATATTGCAATAACTATATATGGTACCAGGTGGGTACTAGATTTGTCAGGGCGATCACTTTATACATTATATAAATGTCTAACCAGTTTGCTATATACCTGAAATTAATATAAAATAGTACTAAATGCCAACTGTAATTCAAAAACATTTTTATAATGTATTGATTATGCTATTGCAGTTGTCCTATTTTCCCCTTTATTCCCCTCTGTTCATCACCCCCGTCCCACCCACCCTCCACCACCACCTTAGCTCATGTCCATGGGTTGTATATAAGTTCTTTGACTTCTACATTTCTGATACTATTCTTAACTTTCCCTTGTCTATTTTCTACCTACTATTTATGCTTCTTGTTCCTTGTCCCTTTTCCCCCATTCTCCCTCTCCCTGTCCCCTTCCCTGCTGATAACCCTCTATGTAATCTTCATTTCTGTGATTCTTTTCCTATTCTAGTTGTTTGCTTAGTTTGGTTTTGTTTATTTAGGTTCAGTTGTTGACAGTTTTTAGTTTGTTATCATTTTACTGTTCATAGTTTTTTATCTTCATCTTTTCCTTAGGTACGTCCCTTTACCATTTCATATAAGAGCTGGGTAATGATGAACTCCTTTAACATGGCCTTATCTGGGAGGCACTTTATCTGCCCTTTCATTCTAAATGATAGCTTTGATAGATAGAGTAATCTTTGATGGAGGTCCTTGTCTTTCATGACTTGGATTACTTCTTTCCAGCCCCTTCTTGCCTGCAAGGTTTCTTTTGAGAAATCAGCTGATAGTCCTATGGGGACTACTTTGTAGGTAATTGTCTCCTTTTCTCTTGCTGCTTTTAAGGTTCTCTCCTTATCTTTAATCTTGGGTAATGCAATTATAATGTGCCTTGGTGTGTGCTTCCTTGGGTCCAACTTCTTT
Organism: Carollia perspicillata; assembly: GCA_004027735.1. Taxonomy (NCBI): domain Eukaryota; kingdom Metazoa; phylum Chordata; class Mammalia; order Chiroptera; family Phyllostomidae; genus Carollia; species Carollia perspicillata. The sequence goes on from PVKM010038190.1 coordinate 9,289, forward strand.
GGGACTCTCTGAGCTTCCTGGACTTCCTGGAAGTCTATTTCCTTTGCCAAATTGGGGAAGTTCTCCTTCATTATGTTTTCAAATAAGTTTTCAATTTCTTGTTATTTCTCTTCTCCTTTTGGCACCATTATACTCAGATGTTAGAACATTCAAAGTTGTCCTACAGGTTCCAAATCCTCTCCTCATTTTTTTTTTGAATTCTTGTTTCTTCATTCTGTTCTGGTTGAATGTTTATTTCTTCTTTCTGATCTAAACTGTTGATTAGAAAGAAATCACCAGCCAAGAATAATATATCCAGCAAAGTTATCCTTTAAATATAAAGGAGAAATAAAGACTTTTCCACACATACAGAAGCTGAGGGAATTTGTCACCAGAAAACCTCCACTACAGGGAATACTCTTCAGGGATCATTGTACCTGAAACAAGGAACAAAGGTCACAAAACTAGAACTATGGTCATTAACACAATTACAGCATAAACAGGGATAACTTGAGACAAAAAGGAGGGTGGAGCAAAGGGCTGAATTTGTAAAGAAGGATGGAGATCAGATGCATTCTAAAGAAAATGAGACTACTGTATATATAAAACTTAATTTCTCATAAACCTAATGATAACAACACACAAAAAAGCCCTCAAAACTGAAACAAATAACTTTAAAAAAGACGAAAGAAGTATGGAATACCAACCAAACAAAAACAATGGACAGAAACACAAAGGGGAAAAAAACAATGGAGGCACAGGGATACAAGAAAACTAAAGGTAAAATGGCTATAGGAAATCCTAATACATCAATTATTACCCAAAATGTAAATGGACTGAAATCACCAATAAAGAGGCACAGATTAGCAGACTAGATTAAAACACAAAACCCAACCATATGCTGCCTTCAGGAGACACATCTAATCTGCAAAGATGAAGTTAGATGTAAAGTGAAAGGGTAGAAAATGATTCCCCAAGTAAATGGCATCCACAGAAAAGCAGGTGTAGCCATACTTATATTTGACAAATTAGTTTTCATGATAACAAAGGTAACAAGAGGCAAGGAGGGACATTTTACAATAACATAGGGGACACTACATCAAGAAGATGTAATACTTGTTAACATATATATACACACCCAATCAGAGAGCACCAAAATATATAAAGCAACTATTAACAGAACTAAAGGGAAAAGCAGACAAAAACATAAAATCAGAGTTAGGGACCTTAATATTCCAATGACAGTGCTAGAGAGATCATCCAAACAGGAAATCAATAAATATTGGCCTTAAATAACACATTATACCAAATGGACATAACTGACATTTACAGAGTATTTCATCCCAGAACATCACATTACATATTCTTCTCAAATGCACATGGAACACACTCAAGGACAGACCATATGTTGTATCACAAAACGAGCCTCAACAATTTCAAGATAACTGAAATTATATGAGGCATATTCTCTGACCACAATGCTTAGAAATTAGAAATCAACTGAAAAAGAAACTCACAAATATGTGGGGATTAAACAACACATTACTAAAAAATGAGTCAAAGAAAAAATAAAAGGTGAGATCAAAAGATATATACAGGCAAACAAGAATGACAACTTGACAAATCAAAACTTCTAAAATGGAGCAAAATCAGTAATGAGGCAATTTTATATTGTTACAGGCCTATCTCAAGGAACAGCAGAAATCCCAAGTAAACAACCTAACATTACATTTTCGAGAACTAGAGTGAGATCAAAAGCAACCCAAAGTTAGCAGGACAAAAAGGAAAGAATAAAAATTAGAGCAGAATTAAGTGAAATACAGAACAAAAAACTCTACAAAAAAGTAATACACAAAGAGCTGGTTCTTCGAAAAGATTGATAAAATTGACAAACCCCTGGCTAGACTCATTGAGGAAAAGAGATAAAGGACTCATACAAAAAAAAACCATAAATGAAAGAGGAGAAGTTACCACAGAGATATAAAGGATCAGACTAGAATACTATGAAAGACTATATGCCACCAAATTCAATAACCTTGAAGAAATGGTAAGTTCCTAGAAATATATAACCTTCCTAGACAGAATCATGAAGAACTGGAAAATCTAAATAGACCAATAAACAGTGAGGAAATTGAAACAACTATCAAGAATCTCCTAAGAAATGAAAGTCCAGGACCAGATGGCTTCACTAGTGAATTCTACCAAACATTCAAAATTTGATACCCATCCTTCTCAAACTCTTCGAAAAAAACTGAAGAAGAGGCAATACTTCCTAACACATTTTGAGGCCAACATAACACTGATACAAAAACCTGGCAAGGATAACACATAATAAAGAAAACTACAAGCCAATATCTTTGATGAATACAAATGTAAAAATCCTTAACAAAATACTAGCAAACTGAATACATTAATTTTAAAAATAATACATCACGATCAAATGGCATTCATTCCAGGGGCACAAGGATAGTTCAATATATGCAAATTGATCAATGTAATACACCAAATTAACAAAACAGAGGATAAAAATCATATGATCTTATCAATAGGTGCATAAAAAGCATTTGATAAAGTACGCATCCATTTATGATTAAAACAAAATATAATGAATATAGAAGGAAAGTACCTTAACATAATAAAATCCATTTATGGCAAACCCTTGGCCTATATCATACTCAATAGTGAAAAACTGAAAGATTTTCCTCTAAAATTAGAAATAAGACAAGGATGCCCACTCTCACCACTCTTATTCAACATAGTTCTGGAAGTCCTAGCCAGAGCAATCAGTCAAGAGAAAGAAATAAAAGGCATCCAAAGTTGGTAAGGAAGTAAAAGTGTCACTTTTTGCAAATGACAAGATTCTGTATATAGAAAACCCTAAAAATTCCACCAAAAAACTATTAGAAACAATAAAAAATACAGCAAAAGAATTTGCAGGATGCAAAATCAAAGTACAATCCACTGGTTTCCTAAATACTAACAATGAAACTTCAGAAAAAGAAATGAAAAAAAATCATTTTACATTGCAATCAAAAATAAAATAAAACACCTAGGAATAAACTTAACAAAAGATGTGAAGAAACCTATATACTGAAAACTACAAAGCATTATTAAAAGAGATTGAAAAAGACACAATGAAATGGGAAGATATTCTGTGTCCATGGATTGGAAGAATCATTATAGTTAAAATGGCCATATTACCCAAAGGAACAAACAGATTTAATGCAATCCCTATCAAAATCCCAATGCCATTCTTTAAAAAAAAAAAATAGAACCAACAGAATCATCAGATATGTATGGAACCACAAAAGACCCCAAAAGACCCCAAATAGCCAGAACAATCCTGAGGAAAAAAAAGTGAGAGGAATCACACTACCACTTCAAATTATACTACAGAGCTCTGAGAATCAGAATAGCATGGTACTGGCAGAAAAACAAACACAGAGACCAATGGAACAGAACTGAGAGGACAGAAAGAAAATCACATGTATATGGGCAAATAACTCTTGACAAAGGAGCCAAAAACTTACAATAGAGAAAAGAAAGCCTCACCAATAAATGGTGGTGGGAAAATTGGAAAGTCACATGCAACAGAAGGAAACCAGATTACAGTTTGTCCCCATGTGCAAAAATTAATTCAAAATGGATCAAAGACATAAATATAGGATTAAAAATAATAAATTATTTTTGGAAGATGGTGGCAAGATAGGTGAGAGCAGAGTCCACTTCCCCCTGCACACCAGTGAAACACCTAGCTGATCTTCTGAGGAATGGAGTGAACTGCAAATGGTGTCCCAGCATATATGAAGGTTGGAGACCAAAAGCTGTGGAGAGCATTGAAAAAAATCGCATGGTAAGGAGGGTGCTTCAGGACAATAAAGTCCCTGGGACTGGTGTGGGGACCAGGGCGGATGCAGCCACAGGCCTGGCACCCACCAGATGCTGCAGGATTCTTGGGAGAGAGCCAGGCTGGGTTGTGAGAGAGGCCAAGTGCTTGTTTGGACCAGTGGGCTTGAATAGAAGGAATTTTTCAAAAAGAAAAAGAGAAAAAGAGGCACTCCAAGGCTGTTTGGGGAATTCCCTGAAGTAGCCACCCCTCTCCTGTGTCCCTATTCCCACAGCCCTGGGGTCAGTGCACACCCAATCTGCAGCTGGCGGAGGCCTGCCTGCGCCCACACCTAAAGCACTGGGGTCAATGCACACCCAGTCCCAGGCCCAGAGGTGGCCCACCTGTGCCCACACCTAAGGCATGGGGGATGGAGCACCTCCCAACTGGCCCTGTGCCCAGAGCCCTGCAGGACGAACTGACTCTCTAGGAGGAAGGCAGACACACCCCGCAGAGGGGAGCTGCAGTCCCCAGGAAGACTTGACTCAGTGCGGGGGTGGGGGCTGAACTACCCTGAAGGGGCGCTGAGAGTCCCAAGCATCTAGGGCAGCAAAAAGAAAGAAGGTGGTATGTGAGTTGCCCCTAACTGGTGCACCTCAAGGACAGTGCAACTGGTGGACTAAAGGCCTAGGCTGGGTGCAGAAGGGCACTGAGCAACTGGGTTGGAGGCTGGACAACAGCAAAGAGTACAGCTCAAGAGGGAGAAAAGGGAAACAAATCCCTCCCCAGCCAGACAAAGCCACGAAGACCAGCAGAACTATCCTGACTGGTGTAAAGTCAGAGAAGGCCTTTTTTTAAAAAATGCCTTCTTCCTCTCTGTCCTTATTTTTTGTATTTTAGTTGTTCAAGTACAGTTTTCTGTCTTTTAGTCCCATCCCATTCCACTCCCCCCAGTGCTCCCCAACTCCCTCCCATTTCCACCCCCCTTACTTTTTGTCCATGTGTCCTTTATATTTGTTCCTGTGACCCTTTCCCCTTTCCCCTGAATTTCCCTCCCCTCTCCCCTCTGGTTACTGTCAGCCTGTTTTCTATTTC
>PVKM010038191.1:0-14195 GCA_004027735.1 Carollia perspicillata
GAAGCAAACTCAGTGTAAAAAAATTCGGTATCTAAAAAGAGCAGAGAATCACCATAGTTGATAAATGAGAAGTAGAATGAGGGTGAGTTTGAAGTCTTATGTGCCGATTTGCACATAATGTGAAATTGTGATTTTCCTCTGACAACAGGCTTAACTCAGTTTTGCTTATTGGCTTTAAACATATGCGACAACTGCAGCTCCTACTAAAAATATAGAAAACCACAAAATCACAACTGTCTTCAATCTGCTAGAGAGCCATGGACAGGACCATCAACTAAAAGAAGACAATGTCTCCAAGGAGACAAGGAAGTGACCTGATTGGGTCACCTGCTTCCCTTGAGCAGACTCAAGTTGTGAACTGGTCAAAAGAATTCTTTTAAAATTTACAGTGAATTACTTAAGGCCAATTGGGGGCCAGGGTGAGAGTCAAGAAATCCTAGGCACTGCAGCCACAGAGAAATTCACGCCTTCTCAGAACCTCATGAGAAAGTCTGGAGTCTCAGTGAGGCAGGAAAGAAAAACTGCTTTGTGGTGCAGGTGTAAGGAAAGGGAACAGATGCACCCATGGGAGGAAGCAAAGTCCCCCTATACTCCTTTACTCCTGTGTCTCTTATATGAAAGCAAAACAATATAATAATAATAATAATAATAATAATAATAATAATAATAATAATAGAGCAGTATTCCATTGTGTAAATGTACCACAGCTCAAAAACATGAAAATGTTATTTTACCCAATAACTTAGATGGATCTGGAGAGTATTATGCTAAGTGAAATAAACCAGTCAGAGAAAGACAAATACCATATGATTTCACCTATATGAGGATTCTAATAAATAAAACAAACAAACAAAATAGAAACAGACTCAGAGATACAGAGAACAGACTGACAGCTGTCAGCGGGGAAGGGGATTGGGGGACTGGGTGAAAAAAGTACGAGGATTAAGCAAAAGAGTAAAAAATAAAAACTCATCAACACAGACAACAGTGTGGTGATTACCAGAGGGAGGTGGAGAGGGTAAAGGGGGGATAAAATAGAAAGAGATATGACTTTGGGTGGTGAACACACAATACGCTATACATATAATGTAGTACAGAATTGTACACTTGAAACCTATACAATTTTATTAACTAATGTCACCCAATACATCCAATAAAAATTAAAAAAAAAACAATGGGGGGAGGTTTGCAAATATGTTCTATTCTTCCCATTGAAAATGCATTGTACCTGTGATAAGGGAAGAGGGAGGGGAGGGAGAAGGAAAGGAAGGACTCCATCGACCCTTGGCAAAGGCTAGGAAAACATCCCAATTATCAGATGTGTCATGTGGCCAGAATCTCAGAGTAATCCTCTATGCACTGACCTGAGATTGTGGCTGAACCAACATTTCTTAGGATATAGTAGCTTTTCCATATCTCTGCTCTTTTCACTAGAATTTCACAATGAGCATCCTCCAAAAAGATGTTGGTGGTCCAATTGTCAGTATATACTCTATGCATTCAAGATGTCATCAGATGTAGGTAATAGACTTTTCAAAATAAATACAAGGCAATTGTTTTGGAATAAAAGAGTAACATCAACCCTTGATAATCTGGAAACACATTTTTGGAGAGAAGTGGCATTCGCCATCAGACTTCAAGGAAAGGAAAGATTGTTAGGTGCAGATACGAGGATTGAATAGTTTAAGCGAAGTTTGCAGACAGGTGCACTAAGGGAGAATTAGCAAAGTATTAATAGACCTATTTGGCTGATGCATAGTGATTTCAGGAGAGGTACATGATGCTGAACGCAGTTTGAATGCACATTAGATTAGGTCACCAACAAGTTAGGCATCAATGTTAGAAACTGAATTCTGACAACCACAAAAATAACCTTGGAAGAGCACCGTGAAACTCAGTCAGGCAGGAAACTGAGCCAAGAACTCAGCTAACCTATGCCTGAAACCAGGCTCTTGGAACCTGTAGAGCAGTACACGGGTACTATATTGTTTTCAGCGGCCCCACTGTGGTGACTTGTCATGCGGCAATAGAAAAACAATACAACCTTCCTGCATCATCTACTGGACTACCTTACCCTAAATTCTAGAGGAATATCACCAATAGCTATGAAAATAAAAGATCTAGAATTAGTAATTTAAGAAATTCATGTGAAAATACATGTTGCATAAATCTCAAATGCTTAGACAATGAGAATCGAGTGTCATCAGTGATAATTCGGCACGAAATACTACACAATCTAGTTAACACTCATTTTCCAACTTCATGTTTCATACTTATTTTATTTCTTTAGCAGTTGCCTCTCTAGTTTCAACTATTTTCCATATGCTATGCAGCTTCTATTACTTTACAATTCAGCTCATAAGGTCTGATTCAAGCATAGAATAACAAAATCAGCAGTACCTATTCTTTTGAAATACCTAAGCAAATTTAGATGACAGGTGTAGAAATTGCATGACTAATTCAGAGCGCATGGGATTGAAAAGCTGGACAGGAGCTGGCCCAGAAGATATTTCCATCTCATTCGATTCCGATAGCGCAGCTCTCAGAATCACCTTTTATTAGCAAAATGTTTGTGGACTGATAGGAATTTGAGTAAGTGGCAAAGCAATTTGTCACAGATCAAAATGCCTTTCCTCTTTTCCTACAGAGACATTTAAAACCTTCTTGAATGTTTATGTTCATTAAGGCCATTTCATGGGCGTACTGTGGCCCGATAAAGCGTTAGGGAAACCGAACAAAATAAAGTGCTTAATAAGTTCATTAAAATATTTACTGGCTATAAATTGAATTTTTGTCTAAATTAGTTTCTCCAATTAGAAAAAATACATATTCATTGTAGCGAATGTGGAAAATACAGATAACAAAATAAATCAGTAGCAGTATTTCTAGGACTCAGTTTTACACATTCTTACACATTGCACTCAGTTTTACACATTTGGACTATAGTATATCTGTAGCACATTTGAAAATATTAATTGATAAGTTAAAAATAAAGATATTGTTCTTTATATTTGCTTACTTTTGATTAATAGTAAAATTGAAATTTTAATATAATGTGCACATTATTTTATTCTGGTATATTTAATGGCAAATATGTTCAAATATTTTACTTCTTTCTAGTGAGGTATTTATTATCAAATATGTAAGAACATTGCCCAGTTGCATTTTTTTTGTATTTTAACAGTGTGTGCATTTTGCTGTGTGTGATTTGACAATGAGAAATTTAAAAATGTTCATGCAGTAAAAGCTACTGACTTAGTCCTTTCTGGATTTTGTCTTTGGCTTCATACTTAGGAAAATATTCTCCATGGAAAAAGTATGTCAAAAAGTCTGCTATTCCCGAAAAGTCGTCAGCACATAGAAAACCCTTGAAAGTCTTCCTTGACCTGTGCCGCAAATAGCCCCGGTGTCAATGAGCATTTCCAAAGGGGTTTGCCCTGGAGAGCCGGGCTGGCCAGATTGGCCCTTAGGGGTGGGTGACAAACCCACTTTGAACCCTTTTCTTTTCAGCCAAGAAGGTTTTCTTTCTTTAAGTCTTTGATGAATCTGAAATTGAATGTGTAGAGGTTTTGAGGTAGTAAACTAAGAGTTTTTACCCCTACAAATTTTTTTGTTTGTTTAAAGAAAGATTAAATTCAAAATACCCTTTCTAATTCAAATTCACTAAGTATTAATGAAGGCTTAATATTCCTGACCCTGACCCTGACCCTGACCCTGACCCTAACCCTAGCTCTAGCCCTAACCCTAATCATAACCCTTTAAAAATCAAATGCCATCTATTCACTAAGAAATTCATATTTCTTATTAGAATAATAATGAATAACAATTCCTAGTGAATACCTGGTATAAAACTAATCCCTAATTTGAAATAAAACATAGTAAAACATTCATACTGTAAGTCTGAAAACTCTTCTGTATCCAATTAAAATTTGGTATTAGGGCCAACAAGGAGAAAGTTACTTGAGCCATGCAGATTAATTCTGTTAGGTCACCTGTCTTTGATTCAATGACGTCCACATGAATGAATGGACTGTTTCCCAAATGCTTGCCTTAAGTTGGAATGTATGATAAATCTTTATAAAAATCAAGTTTGAAATGAATTTGGTTTCTCATAAGTCATATCTGATTATTCTTATATTTTCTGGTTCTCAATTGCCCTCCAAGCTCCCGTAGAAACTGTCCTCTAGCAAGTAAGAAAGTGTCAGCTAGTTGTGAAAAAATCCTGACGGGGGCACATGGAGTGATATGAAGAACAGAGTTGTGAGTAAACTGTGTGTGAGATCTTCTGCCCCTGAGATTGGATATGGAAATCACCTCCATCACCTCTGTCATTCAGTTTTCATTCCCAGTAGCTTCCTTTTCTCTCTCATTGGTTTCAGGGACCCTAAATATTTGAGCTGACTCTATGGCTTCCTGACCTGAATTCTGAATGCAATTATCTGCAGGAACATGAAGCCTCACGACTCAGACAGAGATAAGTCCACAATGGAATGTCGTTTATGGTGTGTGACCTTAGAAGCTCTTAACCTATCTTGTCCTCACGTATGTTATCAGCAAATATGCATTTGTGTCTGTCTATCTATCTATCTATCTATCTATCTATCTATCTATCTATCTATCTATCATGTTTCATCTATCCAGAAAGAAACAGAGGGAGATGGACAGAGAGACAGAGACAGAGGAACAGGGAACCAGGTCCGTGTTGGCTGCTGCTGCAGACTCTGGGGATAGGACAATAAACAGAGCACAGAAGAGCAGCAGCCTCATCGAATGTGCTAGATGATGACACCTTCTGTCACCCAAGGGGAAAAGGGATAGTGATTGTGGTGGCAGGTTGGGTGGTGGGAGTTAAGAATATCTGTGAGGAAAAGGTCCCCTTAGAAAATGACAAAGTCTTAAAGAGGACAAGTGAACCCTGAAGTAGACTGAGGTGAGGATAGCCCAGGCAGGGGAAGCACAGATCTGGAGACGGGCCAGGCCAGGGCCTGAGCCAACATGAATCAGGGGCCAGACCCTGAGGCTGGAGTGGACAGAGCACGGGGAAGAATGGCATATGTGGGCTGGAAGAACTGGGTTCTAGATTTTGTTGGGTCTCTATTGTGGATAAGGAACGCGGCCCATCTTATTTTTCCTTCTGAAGATATTTTTTTCTGTCGTAGAAACGCCACTCTTTTAAAGTCACTGTGTGACAAGTCAGCGGCTCTTTCCCACCTTCACGTTCCACAGCCCGAATCATTGTCTCTTGTGGTGCTTACCAGCTGTCTGCCCAAAGCGAATTGCTGTATGGATGGATAGGTGGGACCCTGTGTAATGTTTCATGCATTAATTCCAATGAGTCACAGTCGAGGTAGAACATGTGCGATTTGGGATTTAACAAAGGTACATTTTCCTTTGCACAGTTAAGAGAAGCCACATCAAATTTCCTTCCCAGTGAATATCACTATCAACATCCATAGCACCTCGAAAGATCTATTGTGAGAACATCTGCTTCTAATCATTCCAACTAAAAAAGCTAAAAAAAAAAACAAAACAAAGAAAACAAAAACCAAAACCCCCACCCATTTGCTGTAGGTCTATGAAAAACAGGATGAGCTGTGCTTCACAAATAGTGGATTCAGCACAGTCTTGTCTTTCTCCTCACTGACTTTGCAGTCTACCTCAGGGGAGGACCTGTCATAGAAAACCAATCACATGGCGACGCAGGCTGGAAGGAGCATGATGCCACAGGTTCGATGTCCTATAAAAGGCAGGAGAGTCATTGCATTGGGGGACCATGGATGACATTTTGTAGAAGGACCTATGTGACCTAGCTGAAGGATAATTAGGAATCAGAGACACAGTGAGCAGGTGAGAAAAACAATCCCGTCTAAAGAAAAAAAAAATAAGCAAAGACAATTCTGGCTTTTCTTCACTGTAGTCTTTTCTGTTGTCAAATTGCTTTTGCTCCTTTAGTCTGACAGCTCTGGTTTTATTACTGTGATGTCCTACAGGAGGTCTTATGCTGGTGAGTCAGGCATTGATTTATTTTTCTTGCTATCTGTTTGGAAAGGGTGACCCAGAGGAGCCGTCCTTTGGGTTTTCCAGGGAAGTTCTCTTCTTCTGAGCTGTGGGTGATCACAAGCCCTAAGGATCCTAAATCTGAGGGAAGTCCTCCCCAGGATATTTGAATGTGCTTTTCATGGTGGCTTAAACTAAATTGTTGCCTTGCCTGCTTTCTTCCTGTTCTTCCAAGTTCTAGGGATGTTTTTATGATGCAGGTATTTTGCATCTTGCTGGCATCTGACCTTCCACGGGTGGCCGCCCAATCCAGAAAGAATCCTGTGCACTTACCATTCATGACAGCCTCTCGCTTCAGGAAGCTGGGTCCCTGTTGGCCTGTTAGTCCTGCTGCTTGCTCCACAATCTCACCTCACCCTTTTTAATTAGAAGGTCTTATTAGAGTTTCCTCCAACTACTACCTATATTTCCCACAGAAGAAAAAATTTTCAAGTCATCCTATTATTTATTAAATCTTTTCCACTCTGTACTATATACACAGACATGTTTCTGTCCCTGAAAAATATCTTCCTTAGTTTTCAGTTTTATAATACACAGTTTTTCCCCTTAGAATTTTTAAAACTTTTCCGAAGGATGTTGAGAAATGTAGTGTTAGTATATCTGTGGTATACCATGTCTGAACATATACCCTGACTTGCTTTTAAATATGAAAGAAGACAACTCTGAAAATGTTAAGATGGTAAGTATTTCAACTGCTCTAATATGTCATAAAACCTAAGGGAAGAAAACATATATTATTCAACCCCTTTACAAATATTTATGGATAATTGCTCAGTATGAGATTTTGTTTAGGTGCCCAGAATGTGATAAAGCAACCTGGAGTTCCAGTCCTCTACCTTATAGTCAAGAAGGGAAGAAGAAATAATAAACTCGTCATATATCACGAACAAGTAGGTGGTAGGAATTAATGTACATTTCCAAAAATGTATGGAGAAGGCATTAAGCTCTGAGATCAGGAAATTCATCAGCAGGACCCTCACACTAGTCACTTAGTCCATCTTTTGCAGGGTGAGCAAATGGAAGCTTTTGAAACCATCATCTCTCACTGCAGCCAAGATATCAGCTGACTTTGGGAAAGGGCAAATGTAAGTGCCAACCTCAGGGACACAGAGTGGTGGTTCCTACCATACATACACTTGATTCACGGTCTGGAGCCTAAATCCACGTGCATTAGGAGTGATTATTGTAGATCACCATCAACTCAGCCAAGCAGTAGTGTCGCTGCTCACCTTCCTCAGATCTGGTAACTGCGCTACATCCCACTAACAAAGCATCAGGTATGTGGTGTGTGGTCATTGACCTAGCTGAAGTTTACTTTCCCAGTACTGACAGAATTTGAAAAAGAAAAATCGTTCATTGTCTTATTTAATAGATGAGTACACATTTAGTCTTGGTTAAGTTATTAGGCTATGTTTTTTCCTCTTGCTTATAATGCAATCAAGACACAGGGTGTCTGAACAAAGCAGAGGCCATTGCAGTGGTCAACCATAATAAGGGCATTCTGTTTCTCAAGAGGGTTAAAGAAAAAGTACCTTGGAAGTCAAAGGCTTGGTAAGACATCTGTGCTTTAGAGGTAGAGAACAAACCCGAGGCAGATTCAAGGGGTTGTTCATATCAGTAATATTTTAGGGGGCCCGGGACCTAGAGTATTTCAGGAATTCCCTTACAAAGGAAAAACTTATCATTGCCCTTTTCACTCCCCTCACTGAGAAGGAAGCACCAGTTTTGGAAGGCTTCTTTGAGGTATGGAAGCAGCTTAGTCCCCACCTGGGAGAACTGTCTAGTTCACTTATCAGGAGACCCACTATGCTATCAGTGCTGAGTAGGACCCAGAGCAGGAAAGTACTGTCCAGGATGTTTGGGCTGGGCACAAACTGACTCCCCCCTTGGGCCATGTCACCTAGGTCGTCCTATGATAGTGACATGCCCGTGTTGGATTAGACACCGTGTAGAGTTCTGGGTGATCCCATTAGAAAAATCCCACAATATATACTTCTAGATTTTGGGGCGATAACATCTTTGGTGAAAAATTATGTAAATTGAAAAAGTAGTTCCTAACATGCTGGAAGTGTTCAGGAGAGCATAGCCTAGACCAGCACTAGGGAGAATGACGTGCTAGCAGTACGTCGTCCTCTATCACTGTGTTCGTCGCCAGACACCGGTATTCTAATATCCATGGCAGTCCTGTTCAGACTAGGTTGGTTGAAGATATTACCTACCATTTGTTTTTCCTCAGTTTTCTTCTTTTTTTCCTGACCGTCTGAATTCTCTGTTTCAAGGGTATTTGCAGGAACCTAAAATGCTCTGTGCCAAATTCCTTGTTGTAGCCACCATGTCTCTGTCACAAAACGTATTTTAAATCTTCAACATACTCTTGCGTAGTATTTCGATGCTTTTCGACAATTGTTCTCCCTAGCTTATTTTTCTGAATGAACTTTATTTATGTTTTCTTGCCTAATTTCACTGGGTAGGCTTTCCAGCACTCTGTTGAACAGAACTGGCAAGAATAAACATGCGTGTCTTTTTTTATGATTCTCAGAGGAGAAACGTTCATCACTGAGCATGGTGTTAACTGTGGGTTTTTCACATATGGCCTTTGTTTGGTTGAGATAATTTCCTTCTGTTAGTAATTTGTTAAGTCTTTTTTAATCATGAAAGAGTATGAATCATTTCAAATACTTTTTCTGCATTAAATGAGATAGCAATGTGTTTTCTTTTAGCAGAAAGTTGTTTATTCTGTGAAGGTGGTGTATTACATTGATTGATTTTCATATGTTGAACCATCCTTGCATTTCAGGAATAAATACCATTTGGTCATTGTTGATAATCTTTTGAATAAGTTATTGAATTGGTTTGTTGATGTTTTGCTGAATAGATTGCATCAATATTCATTGGAGATATTAGCCTACAGTTTTATTTTCTTGTAGTGCTATTTTTTTGCTTTGGAATCAAGGTAATGCTGGACTCATAGCATGTTTTCCTTTTCAATTTTTTTGGAAGACTTTGAGGAGGATTGATGTTAATCCTTCTTTTTTATTTATTTTCTTAGTCTTTGTTATACATTTTTAAAAATTATTTTATTGTCATTCAAGTACATAGAAGTCCTTCTATAAATAGTGAAAGGATTCACTAGTTAGCCATCTGATCCTGAGATTTTCTGTCAGGAAGTTTTGATTGTTTATTCAATCTCTTTAATAGTTATAGGTTTGTTTAGATTTCCTATTTCTTCATGACCAGTTTTAGTAGGTGCATGTTTCTAGAAATTTATCCATTTCATCTAGGTTATCATTTTGGGAGCATGTAGTTGTTCACAGTTTTTTCCTATATTCCTTTTAATTTATATAAAATGGATTGCAATATTATCACTCTCATATCTGATTTTATTTAATTTTTTGTTATTTCTTTCTCCCTCCATCTAGCTAAATGTCAACTTTAAAAATTCTTATTCTAAGAACCAATTCTTAACTTTGTTGCTTGTCTCCATCGTTTTTTTCTCTTCTCTATACTGTTATTTTTTCCCCAGTCTTTATTATTTTTTCTTCCTTTTGGCTTTGGAGTTTGTTCCTTCTTTTTTCCCCTTTAAGGAGTATAGTTAGATTGTTACTTGAGATATTTCTTTCTTTTTCATACAAGAATGTACAGCTGTAAGTCTTATTCTTAGCATTGTTTTCACTATAATTCATAAGTTTTGTAATGTGTTTTAGTTTTACTTTGTCTCTAGATATTTTAATTTATCCTTGTGATTCTAAAACATTAAAATTCTGATGGTCACAGTATTCCCAGTACAAATATGATCTCTGTGTCTCATTTATGACTATTTTTTATGACAAGTTTAGGGACAGAGAAGCTCATCTTCTTTTGTCTCTCTTGTTGCTCTTAGGTGAGTAGTAAAGAACTCAGTGAGGATGTGATATTGAGTGTAATTGATGGGATATAATATTATGTAAGTATGTAAAAGAGGTAAAGAAATTTTATTGATTAAGACAGATAGTATGAATAAAAGGGAGTGACAAAAGTATTAGTAAGTCTATTAGTAATGGGTAAGTAAGGTAGTTCCAATTCCTAAGATTTTACTCAGTGATATTTGATATAAAATGTATATTGAAATTATTTCTCATGCCTAAGAATGTGTATGAACTACCTAAGTGAGCATAAATAAACTGGTACGGAACATATTTTTATTCCCTCAGACAGTCCACTAAACATAGAAAACAGAAGACAATTAAGAGTCAGAGAAAAAGGAAAAAAAGGAACACCAGGCTGGTGCTGATAAATGGGCTGCTGCATGGTCCATTGATGGATGTGTGCCAAGGGCAACACGAGATCAGTGCAGCATGGCATCTGCACCTACCCCATGGGACAACCATCATGGTTTTGATCTGATGGAATTATTTACTTTTCCTTATAAATCTTTAATTCTCTAGAGAAAATTAAATGCAACTCATTAGTTATAGGAATATTTCACTTCTTTTAATAATACAAAAATCAGAAAACATGATCATAACAGTTCTACCTGAAATCCAACCTGGCAGTATAAAAAGCTACCTGAAAATAATCCAAAATGTATGGACTAATCAATAAAGGCATCCACAGTTGCTACCGCCACTCTTCTAGTTTATGTCCAAGTACCCGTGATGCTCAAAGCCGACACTCACCGCATTTCTTTATTCTGTGTTCCCTGGGAAGACTTGGGCTGTTTTTATGCCCATGTTTTCGCTCATTCTCTTATTTGGGGGTGTGCTCTCTTCCTACTTTCCCACCTCATCTAATATTGCACATTTTCAGGTCCAACTGATACATCAGCCATCCATGGAATCTCTTGTGATCCTAGGAAGGATTCATTCTGAGGCAAGGATGCTTTCTTTCCTCTCTGAATTCTAGCACGGGGCAGAGAAAAAGCACTCGTCACATAACAATGCAGTCAGTGCAGTTAACATTTTTCTTTTTGATTGATGAAAATTTTGATTTTTTAGAACTTTTATTCCCTTATGTCTTCTGCAATTAAAAAAAGTTCAATTCCTTTTTTACAAAAGAGTCTTTAAAAATTTGGTGTGTTAAAATAAATGTCTTAAGTTACTATCTCCCAGACTAAACACATTCATTTGTCTTTGTGACATGATTTATAGACTCTTCAATATCCAGTCACCATCTCTTTAATGTATTATAATTACATTCATCTGGTGTAATAAAATAGTACGGACCTTTTGATTATGTGATTAAATGAAGAAATATATCAAGTTCAAGAATGGGAAAATGTAATATTATAAAAATGGCATATTCATTTACATTCATGTAAAATATCAATAAAATGACAATTGTAGTATATGTATGGTTCTAAAGATTGAGATGAGAGAATAAATGCCCAAGAAAAACAGGAACATTTTTAAAGGAAGAGCAAACGCATGAAGTAAAACAATATAAAGTTCTCAGATTTAAAATAATTTTTATACTTCAGAAATATACAGTTAAATTGTGTGTGACTATATTTTTATCATTATGTGCATATTTATCTAGAGTAATATGATAAAACATGTTTCAAGTCAGTTACAAAAGGAAATATTTCTCCGTATATAGTATTAGAATATTTACAACTTATTTGAAGAAATTAACTGAGTTTTTTTTCAACATTCACACCATTTAAAGAAATGAATCTCAGAGTACACAAAAACCTAAACATAGAAAGGAAACAATCCCTCCCAATTATAATTATATTGGTTCAGTCTTTTACCTTAAGTCTTAGAACTTCTGACTTCTCAATTTCTCTTGGACTTTATCACTGCAGTTAATGTCTCTCTATATGCTGGAACACTGCCTCCCTTATAAAAACATGTTTGGTCACATGCAGTTAATATTGCCCCTTCAGTCTCCATCTCCTCCATTTCCTCCCAGTTCTTGTCTCCTGCTCAGAGCGTAATTATCTTTAAACGCTTTCTTTATCCCTGTCTCCAAGTCCTCAGCAAGCATTTTATCTTCAAATCTTTTCAAGCTCTCTTTCACCCATTTTCTGTTTTGAATTACATTCTAGATAAAGGCTGTTATTGCCTGCTTGCCTTCACCAAAAACTTTGGTCAAGACACAACCTTAGATGCAATCGGTTTCTCTCCAACATTTGGCAGGGTCAGCAACTCTCCCCGGGCTTACTCCCTTCTTTCCTTTTGCATGGCCCACCTCAACCCAGGTCTCCTCGGAATATTTTAGCTGTCTCGACTTCCTTCTTCAGAACTTTACATTTGACACGCCCCAAACTTGATTCTTGGTCATTTTATTTTCCTTACGTACATCCTCTTCCTGGGTGATCTCGTTGAATCGCATGGTTTTAAAAGTCACATCTATACCTCAGACTTTCAAATCGATTTTTGGGTTTAGTTGTCTCGCAGGTCTACTCAGAGTGACATGACTTAGCACTCCATTCCACCAACATACTGCGCTCAGGGTTTCCATCTCCAAAACTGTCCCCAATCATTTATTAAAACCCACCCTTAATTGAATAGTCATTTGGGACCTTAACTTTCTTCTCATATTATATCCAAATTTAACAGTAAGTCCTGCTTACTAAGCTAGGTAAAGCAGTCCTTGAACTTAGGTCTTCTCCCAAGTTCTACCATAAAACCGAGTGTCAGCCGGCGACTCTCTCCAAGAGTGCTCCACGATGAGACACAGAAACGGCCTGGAAAGGGAGGCTGGCCGAGCACAGCCTCTAACAACACCGATGCTGAGGCCCTGGCTGGGTGGCTCAGTTGGCTAGCGCATCATCGCCATACACAAAGATTGTGGCAAGATTGTGGGTCCGATCCTCAGTCAGGGCACATACAAGAATCAACCAATAAATGCATAAATAAGTGGAACAACAAATCAATGTTTCTCTCTCTACCTCTCTGCCTTTTTCTCTCTCTCTTAAATCAGTAAAAAAAGCCAGTGCTAAAACCAGGTGATTGGATTTAAATACGGATGTTGGCAATCACTGGCTGCACGGGTCAGGTGACTGGCATCTTCGTGTTGCCTCTTTGTGCCTGTAGCTCAGGGTGTCTGTTATTTTATGTATGATTTTTTAAATTTTATTCTTTGATTACAGTTTACATTTAATATTGTGTTGTATTAGTTTCTGGTGGGGATTAGTAACAGTGCCTACCTTGTTGCGTCATTTTGGGTGTTGGGTGCATTAGTGTGTGTGCATGTGTGTGTGTGTATAGATATATATCATGCATAGAACAATATATATACTGTGCATGAGGTTGAACTCTCTATATAAATATAAATTCTCTGAATGTCACCACTTTAAAATGAGCATTCCTATAACATAAAAATTATTATCCCTATTAAAAGCAAATTAATAAGAATAAAACTACAGGACACCAGTAATTCCAAAAAAGAAATAATATTTAAGAGAGCATAGCATTGGAACGAATTAGAAAAAGGAATTGTCATATGGCCCAGACTCAGACCTTGGCATTTATAGAGAGATGCCTGATGCATACAAGCGATGGAAAGAATCCGCTGGCCACCTGGCCTCACCTTAGGGAGACTGAGCCATGTAGGTGAAAAAGCCTTAAAACAGACCTTTGTTCTGTCATCAAAACAGTGGTAGAAGTAGGTGGTCTTTCAAATAAATTATACTGGATATTTGTATACTCATTTTCTTAAAAAACTTATTTTGATTACTAACCTACAAAATATACAACAGTCAGTTCCAGATGGGTTATGTCTCTAAGTAAAACAAAAGATCAATATGGGAAGATAACACTGGAAAATATATTAATGTCGATGAAGGAGATAAAGATTTCTTTAGCTGATTGCCAAGATAGTAATCATAAAATAAGATGAAACTTATTAAAATGTTATATATTCATCATAAAAAGCTTAAAAATTGGGCAAGCCACAGAGTAAGGTGGGAGTATTCGCATATATAAAACTGACAAAGAGCTCATATTCATAATATACAAAAAAATTTAACCAGTAAAAAAGAAAAACAAATCAATTAAAATGGATGAAGTATTTGAAAGTATACCTGACAAAAGAGGACACCCGAGCTGATGGTGTTCACATGAAAAACGTGCTCCACACCGTTAGGAATGCCCGTGTGGTCTCTGTAGGCTTTCCAGAGCTAATTAACAGAAAGAGTCAGAAGCGCCGTGGTTTGG
>PVKM010038192.1:0-14167 GCA_004027735.1 Carollia perspicillata
AAAAAATACAACTAGGCAGCAAAGAGAGAGCCAACCTGTCAGATGCACATTTCAAAACACTGGTGATCAGAAAGCTCACAGAATTGGTTGAGTATATAGAGGTCACAAAATAGAGGAAAAAATGAAGGCCATGAGAAATGAAATAAAGGGAAATATACAGGGAACGAACAGTGACTGGCAAGAAATCGGCACTCAAATCAATGGTTTGGAGCAGAAGGAAGAAAGAAATATTCAACCAAAGCAGAATGAAGAAACAAGAATTCAAAAAAATGAGGAGAGGCTGAGGAACCTCCGGGACAACTTGAAACATTCCAACACCAAAATCATAGGGGTGCCAGAAGGAGAAAAGGAAGAATAAGAAATAGAAAACTGATTTGAACAAATAATGAAGGAAAACTTTCATAATTTGGCAAAGGAAATAGACTTCTAGGAAGTCCAGGAAGCTCAGAGAGTCCCAAAGAAGTTGGACTCAACAAAGCACATACCAAGGCACATCATAATCACATTACCCAAGATGAAAGATAAGGATAGAATCTTAAAAGCACCAAGAGAAAAGGAGACAGTTACCTACAAAGGAGTTCCCATTAGACTCTCAGCTGATTTCTCAAAAGAAACCTTACAGGCAAGAAGGGTCTGGAAAGAAGTATTCCAAGCCATGAAAAGCAAGGACCTAATCCAAGACTGCTCTATCCAGCAAAGTTTTAATTTAGAATGGAAGGGCAGATAAAGTGCTTCCCAGATAAAGTCAAATTAAAGGAGCTCATCATCGCTCAGCCCTTATCATATGAAATGTTAAAGGGACTTATCTAAGAAAAAGAAGATCAAAACTGTAAACAGTAAAATGACAACAAACACACAACTATTAACAATTGAACCTAAAAAATAAAAACAAAAACAAACAAAGCAAACAACTAGAACAGGAACAGAATCACAGAAATGGAGATCAGATGGAGGGTTATTGGTGGGGAGCGGGGAGGGGAGAATGGGGGTAAAGGTACAGGGAACAAGAAGCATAAATGGTAGGTAGAAAATAGACAGGAGGAGGTTAAGAATAGTATAGGAAATATAGAAGCTGAAGAACTTATGGACATGAACTAAAGGATTGTGGGTGGGAGGGAGTATGCAGGGCAGAGGGGAATAAAGGGGGGGGATGGGACAACTGTAATAGCGTAATCAATAAAATATATATTTTTTAAAATAGTCTCTTCCAACTCCCTGGTATACAAATCTGCTCATTCAGCCCATATTCACTCAGTGCTCTCCAACAGCAAGCACCATATCAGACAGCGAGGATTACACGCATGACATGGTCACTGTTTCTAAGAGCTCACAGCCCAGTAAAGGAGAGAGACAGACGGACAGAGAGTAAGAAGCACAAAATTGCAAAGTACTGTGATACTGCTCTCGTAGAAGCAAATAGAAATGAGTATAAGAATTACAGTGGCCCAAGAGAGAATACTGTTCATCTGCTTTTTCCAAAGAGGAGAATGGTGAGGGATCTTTAAGAGGATGTCACAGTCACAGAACTTGACTGTGCCAGAGCATTCAAATTCAGATTTTTGGATTTCCAGGTAGTATTCATTTTGCTATGCTGTTCTCTCACAATTTGATCACAGATAATCAGTGCTATAGTTATAGCACTTATATACAGGAACAAGCTTTACTTTAAAAAAATTGCCTACTTCACAGAATGAAAAGAGACCTTTTAAACAACTCTAACCTTGCACTAAAAACATTTAACACTCATACACACTCACAGTATGATATACATATGCATGTATATGTACTTTCACATTGAAATGAATAGATATGCATAGCTAGTGATAAGCGTTATCTCAAAACACGTCCAACTCTGTTTATTTATAAACAGTTGGTACTGAAAAGCTCATAAACTAACCAGCTGTCAGACTATGTTGGTACAAAACTCTGATCCCAGGAGGATACTTAAATTGGAAGCAAGAATGAATCTTTTCATTATTGCCACCTCTCTTATAAAACAGAATGTGTTTCAGAGGGATCACCTTGCTTATTCATTACAAAACTGAGTTGGCTACTTAGATTATCCAAATATCCTATGCTCTCCAAACACGTGCAGAGCCATCAAAACCTCTCAGGTTGCACGTGGTGAGAGGTAAAGTACTCCGCCCACCGAATGTCGAGTACCAACAGGCAGCAAAGGAGAAAAACAGGCCTTACCCTTTCAGGTAACTGAAAATACTGTGGCAATCTTCTGCCCTTAAAGGAATAATGACACTCCTGTCTCAGAACCAAACAAGAAAAAGGATAATAATCAGTGATTGTTGCCACCCAAACCATTTTAGTAAGAAAAGGCAGTTGTATACGACTCTTGGTATCTTCAAAGCTTCTCTCAAGAATGACTGTAAATATAAGAGCAAAATGCCATTTATAAAAAATACAGTGGACTTTAAGATAGTGTGAGTACTATTTGTTAAAGTGATGTGATGAGGACACCGTCCCTCAGTGTCCGCATCATTATGGATGAAATGAGACATTCACAGGGACTACTGAGTCCGGTGGAAGAAAAGGGACAGCATGGCTTCTCTCTCAAGGGGAGCAAAAGCCTTGGCCTTTGCCAGGACTGGCCTTTATTGGGTTTCTCAGCACATTACATGATGGTCCTCATTTTTTATGCACAGGTTGCTTTAGGTGGTTACCTTTTACAGAAAACAAAGGAGCCAATGCTGCTAATCACATCACAGAAGAGAGATATTTGCAAATGAAAAGGGAAAAATGGTTGAATGGTTACACTGCTCCTAGGAAGGTTTAGCATGGATTTTAGGAAGTTACTTTGCAGTAAATGCTTGCCACTGGAGGCTGGGCCCACACCACACAGAATGGTCTCCTACAGTGATGTGCACGACATCTCTCCAGAATCAAGGATTCTTCACAGAGGTTAGAGTGAGCAGTGTGCCCTTGGAAACAGAGCTGGAATGTAATGCTTAAGTGCATTGTGATGCCAGCCATGCTCACTCCTGAGTCCCTCAACTCTTTATGCTGCCACACATGTGGATGCAACTTCTGCTGTCTGATAATCCTAAAAAAGAAAAAAAAAAGCTTGTTTTCATTCCATTCATTTTAGCAAACTTCAGACAAAAGTTGGGCGGAAAAAGTAAGGAAGAACACCATCTTCTTATCATGGCATGTTAAAATGGAATAAACCAAATGCTACAATTTTTCTTCAAGCTATGATGGTCTTCAGCAATTTTTTCCTGGTAATGTATAGAATATTATTACAAGATGTTATAATTAATATTTCTCTTTCCATGTTAGACTTATCATAGATAATTCTAAAATAAAATCTAACAATTCTACTTCTAGAAGAATTCACTTTGCTATTAAGACCTAAATCACATTAAAATAATCACACACAGTATAAACAGAAAAATATATATAATTTTGGAGAGATACATATCCAAAGAAATAAAAAACTTATTTTATGAAAGTCTACTGTGATTTAATTAAACTAAAAGTAGCTAAATCATGGCATATATTATATAATTGTGATGAAAACTGAGAAAAGAAGTTGCTAAAAGGGGATTTGGTAAAAGAGACTTCAGCTAGTTACTTTAAATTTAAAAACAAAGCAAACAAAAAAGATATTATATTATAAAAAAAGTTAACAATCGTGTTACTGTAGCAGAAAATTAAAAGTGTACTTAGAGATTGAAGCTGGCATTCTGCATTAGTCTCTGATAACTCCCTGCTGGCTTCCCGGGCTCCAGACGACCACCTGTTAATTAGTTGACTTTCTGTCTCGGACTCAGTTGATCTCTTACTATCTCTTTGTCCTGGCCCCAGGCAATTTTCGCCCTCTGCTTCTGCCTTGGCTTCCACATTCCTGCTTGTATCATGAGACCTATCCCCTCCTCACTTTGTTGCAAAAGTATTTAACCGCCCACCTGACCCCCCCTCAGTGCCCAGAATTTGGAAGCTGTCTCCTCTGGGCCCACGCGTGTAATAAAGACTTACTCCGTCACCCCAGATCGTGTAAGAGTTCGTTTTTCCGCAACATTACCAATTCATGAACTTAATTATTCATTCAAAATGAACAATAACCCAGTACCAACTCCAGTAAAGAGATACAAAAAAGTTTACAATATAGGATAATCAAATTGTCACAGTAGGTATAACAGTTACATGATTCAAATAAGAAACAATTCATGGTAAACATAGCTGAGTAATCATTTTCTTATAAGAAAAGACAAAATCTCACTTTAAGACTAATTCAAAAATCTGAGAAAAACCTTCATCACATCAGTCCTTATCCTTGTTTTTTGAGTCTTACTCTGTATAATAATAATGAGAATACATATGAATATATTAAGCAGATATGTATGTAAAAATGTATCTGATACTTTTATACACTAAAGGAAATTAAGGGGACTCAGTCCTTACTAACATCAGTGATTCATAAAAAAGTGAGCTAACATTTTTCTAGGGTTATTAATTTATCAACATAGTTTTTAAGACTGCTTTTCTGGTCATTGGTTATAATACTTCAATTTAAAAGTGTTGGCTTTTAAACTAAAAGGAGTAATTATTTCCCTAAATCTTATATATAGTGTCTTAACAGATTAAAGGAAATAGCCACATGATATACCTCGCCAGGCTTAATTTAATTGTATTTATTTAACTGTAGAAATTTTTTTCTCTAGAGTACATAAAAAGTAAAAATATATAAATACTTATCTTTCTTTCATGAATTTGTCCAATGCTTATCATAAAAAGAAATAGAGTAAAATAAATTTCCTTCTAGTTTTTTTATTCTTTGTGTCATTGAAATGCAAAAATATACATTTTAAAATATTTTATTTATTTATTTTTAAAGAGAGAGAACAGGAGGGAGAAAGAGGGAGAGTGAAACATCAATGTGTTGTTGCCCCTCATGTACCCCCTACTAGAGACATGACCTGCAACCCAGGCATGTGCCCTGACTGGGAATTGAACCAGCAGTGCTTTGGTTCACAGGCCCATGCTCAATCCACTGAGCTATGCCAGCCAGGGATATATAGTGTATTTTGAAAGCAGTTTCTATGTCCATTATACATGGACATTATATATTCTATTGTTTAATGTATCTATATTATATTATACTATTAATTTCTTGGCAAAACTTCAGAATGTATTTCACATGTTAACTTTACTTACTTTCTAATATTAAATATAGCAAATAGCCTTTAACTTCAATTATAATTAACCAAAAATTAGTATAATTCTCACAAATCACACTAGTACCATTAAAAAATGTTTTACCATATTTATCACCAGTCAGTAAAAAATATATAAAATAAACTCGAATACATTTTATAATCATACAAAAGCTTCAACTCCAACTATAAATTTTTACTTTTTTCAATTGCATCGGTCAACATTTATTTGCATGAAAGTATCTTCGTTAAGCCCTGGCCAGGTGACTCAGTCAGTTGGCGTGTCGTCCTGTATGCCAGTAGGTTGTGGATTCCATCCCCAGCAGGGGCAGCATGTGTGTGAGGTAACCAATCAATGTCTGTCTGTCCGTCTCTCTCTCCCTCCCCCTTTCTCTCTCTCTAAAATCAATAGCATGTATTCTAGTTAGGATTAAAAAGAGAGAAGTATCTTGGGTGCAATAATGTTGGTGGTGATTTCAATACTTTTCCCTTTGGATAGGTACAACACTAATTTGCCAGGCATTAGATTTTGCTAAGAAGCAACTGTTTTATTCCAAATATGCAGAGGAACCCTGTCTAATCCCCAATGTCACGTGGTCTCGTAAAGCACCAACATGGCAGGCCCTGGAGTTGTGTAATGTGGTGGCCTGGCTAAGAACATTTCCAGACTTAAAGGTACTCTATGTATCTGGAGGACCATTTCTACTGAATTCACTTGAAAATATAATGCAAATATTTTACACAGTAATTTAAGTTTAACTTGTTTCAAAATAACATTCTTGCAGTTTTTGTGTCACAATCTGTGTCCAGAAAATATTTGAATGACAAGAATAACACTCACCTTTTGTGGTCGTAAGCAGCAGATTTCTCACTGGAAACAACACAAGCAGGAAGACAGTGCAGCAACATCATTAAAGTATCAGAAAAAAGTATCTATTATCCTCAGATTCAAAACCCCATAAAACTAACTTTCAAAAACAAAGTCAAACTAAAGACCTCATAACCAAAAATTACCTCAAAATAGATCACAGACCTAGATGTAAAATTTAACCTACAAACTTCTCAAAGAAAACAGAAGAAAAATCTTTGTGACATTGGGCTAAACAAAGAATAATTAGACATGACACAAAAACCCAGAATCTGCCAAACATTAATAATAAACAATAAATAATAAATAATAACTCAAGCAATATCAAAATTAAGAACTTCTACTATTCAAAGACAATTTAAAGAGAACGATAGAGCAAGCCTTGACAGAGAGGAAAATATTTTAAAATTGCATTTCTGATGTAGTACTTGCATCCAGAATATATAAAGTATTCTCAAAACACAATAATAAAAAAACAAGCAAATCAATTTTTAATGGGCAAAATATTTGAGCAGACAATTCACCAAGATGTACAGAACATATACAGAAGTCAAATATGGATATGAAAAGATGCTCAATATCACTAGTCATGAAGGGAACTGAAAATTAAAACCATGGTCAGACTTGACTACACACCTATAAGGCTAATGTTAAAAAGATCGACTATACCATGTGTTAGCAAGGATGGGGAGCAACTGGAATTCTTATCCAATGCTGGTGGTAATATAAAATTGTGCAATCACTTTGGCCAGCAATTTAGCAGTTTCTTAAAAAGTTAAATATATACTGACTCTATGGTCCAGCAATTCCACTTCTGGGTATTCACCCAAGAGAAATGAAAACTCACATCTACACAAACACTGTACATGAATGCTCAAGAACAGCTTGACACATAAGAGCCAAATCCTGGCAACAACTCAAATGTCCATTAACAAGTGGATAAATAAATTGTACAATCCGTATGATTGATTATTACTCGGCAATGAAAAATAAACTATTGATAAACACAATACCATGGATGAATCTTAAAGTAATTCATCTCTGTGAAAAAGGCAAACAAAGAAGTATATGATATGTTTCCATTTATTTAAAATTCTAAAATATTCAAACTGATATAAAGCAAATTAACGGCTGCTTGCAGAAGGGGTAGAGGCAGGGATGGGTGGGAGGGACAGAATACGAAGGGACAGGAGGGAATCTTTGGGAGCATTGGAGTTGTTCATTGTTTTTATTTTGGAGATTTGTGTATAGATGCATACATACATAAAAACTTATCAAATTATACATTTTAAGTATGTGCCGTTTATGTAATTATTCCTCAATAAAGTTGTTAAAAACTATATCATCAATCTCAAATTGTTTATTAGTCTCAATTGTTCATATTTTTGTTTTAAATTATAAATTACTTTGATCTTATTTATCTTTATCATTATTTATTTCATTGCTGTGGGTCTATTTTAACCTTACTGCACATAATGTATTTTTATCAATTATGTTTGGGCTAAATTTTTCAAATAGTAATATGAGTATATGCAGGCATTGAAATTCCAACATTAATCATGCTTATCCAGCTAAATCAAAACCTCCCGAAATGTGTTTGTACAGTGATTCTACAGTTCTATCACCAGTTTCTTCATTGATTGAATCAGACAAGATATGGTACCTGAACCAAGGGCTCTTTTGTCCATGTAAGGTAGGATGTGACCATATGTGTTCGAGCCTTATTCCTAGAGGTAGGAAGCAGCAAGAAGCAAGAGCCTGGAATGTAAAAGATCCTGTAAGTTTTCTATGGCTGGGCTTGAGAGATATGAGGCTTGTGAGGAAGTCAAGGTCAGATCCTACAAAGCCTTCTTCTATGTTATGCTAAGAATAGAATACACAATGTGAGTAAAAAGCAACAAAGTGAATAGATGGGGGAATTATAGCCTGATTGAATTGGCTGAGGAGGATGGATTCCAAAAAATCAGATGAGAAATAAATCTGCAGATTCTCAATAGTCTTAAAAAGCAAGATAAGCATTCCTGGCCAAATAGCTCAGTTGGTTAGCACATACTCCCAATATGCCAATGTTGTGGGTTCAATCCCCAGTGAGAGCACATGCAAGTGTCAACTAATGAATGCATAAACAAGTGGAAGACAAACTGGCTTCTCTCTTTCTGTCTCTGTCTCTAAAAAAATCAATAATTTCTTTAAGTTAAAAAAAAGAAACAGGATAAGGAAATTGAACACGCCCCCACAGAGGAAGGGAGGCCAGTTATGGTTTTAAATCATGACTTGGTAGGTAGAAATCTAAGATGATCCTCAATGACTCTCACCCTTGTGTGGGGGCAGAACCTCTGGTAGGATGGAATATCACCCCCAGGGTTGTGTTACATTACGTAGCAAAAGAGTCTTACAGATGTCCTTAAGCTTACTAATCAGTTGATTTTAAATTAATCCAAAAAGACATTATCCTTATGGGCCTGATCTAGTCATAGGAGTCTTTAAAATCTAGGTCTAAATGTCAGAGGCAGATCCAGTCAGGGTTTTAAAGCACGAGAAAGATCTGGCACACCATGGCCACTGTGTGCACGGAGGGGTCTCAGAGGCGAGGGCTACCAGTCTCCTCCGGAAGCTGAGACCAGACCCTCGGCTGACAGCTGACAAGGAAACAGGCTCCTCAGTCCAAAAATTGCAAGGAATTGGATTCTGCTAAAAACTTCAATGAGCTTGAAGAAAGACCCCAAGCTTTTAGGCAATAGTCCTTTGATTTCAGCTTTGTAAAACCCAGCCAACCCAAACCTAGACTTCTAATCGACAGAACTGTGAACAGACAAATGGGTACTGTTTCAAGATGCTAAGTTTGAAGTGATTTGTTTAGCAGCAATAAAAAATGAATATAGATGGAAAAGCTATGATAAAAGAAGTACTGTAGAAACATTCACCTCAAAACACGTTGTACAATGGGTTAAGTCATGAGTGGCAGGCAGGCTGTTGGTGTCTTGCCCTCACCATTTTAGCACGTAACTATAGTACTGAGAAAGAAAAGTAACCCCTGATAGCTGGGAGCTACCTGGCTCTATGTACTTGGCCATGATGTCCTGCTGAACAATTTCATGGAATACCAACATCAGACAAGGCCACTCAGTGACCACAATGGATCAGGACAAAAACAAGAGTGCTCAGTAATCGTGTCTGAATCAACATAGACACAAGAACATTCTCTAAATTCCAAAAATGGCCAAACATCCCTTATCTGAGATAATGTGACAGCTACTTCTTTACCAATTACAGGTTTAGCTTCCTTTTGTTCCTTCCTTCTTCTAGGGAAGAACTATGAAGATATTCGGTCAGAATGATCTCTGTTTCCTGGCAATAGACAAATTTCTGTTGGATTTCCAAGAGCAAATGCCGACTTCCTGAAACCCTCACCCAGATCACCTGCTAGCCCAAATAATGTAAGTCCTTTCTAATACTCTCTTACTAAGATACCCCACAGGCCCCTCACAATATGCATTCTCCTTCATTGCAATACATCACTAGTACAGTGTCATTCAACCCCAGGCATGTTACTGCTGGTCCTTGGGCGGAAGGCACTGACGGTATCTTACTGACTCCCTACCCATTGCTTACTTTGGCTTTGCTTGTTGGCATGGAGAGGACTGAAGTAAACTACTAAGGCATCACAGCCTTAGAGAAAAATCCGAATCCTGTGGGAAGGAGTTGGAGGGTAAGTATCCAGGCCTTCTCACCCTGTGAGGAAAATAACCTGGAGTTGTGTACTATATTGTCCCTTAGAGGTCCCCAGTGGGAAGGAGCCCCCGTTGCCCACAGTGGTAACTCGCTTGATGTCACAGCCTTTATTGGTTTCCCTCCCTTCCCTGGCTCACTTCCCACTTTCTTACTCGTATTTCCAAGAACCACCTTACAAACCAACAACTTTCATACAAACCCTTGTCTTGAAATCACTTCTAGGAAGCACAACCTAACCCAGTGAGTAAGACTGATGTCCAGAAGTCCAGACAAGGGGCAAGTATACTGCAGCAAGCAGAATAACACCCCTCCCCCAGGATGTCCATGTCCTAATCCTCGTGAACTGAAAAAATTATGTCACATGGCAGAGGGGAATTAAGGCTGCTAATTAATTGGCCTTAAAATAGGGAACTTATTCTGGATTCACTGAGTGAATCCAATGCAATCACAAGGACCCTTAAATGTGTAGCAGGAGTCAGAAGAGTCAGTGTCAGAGTTACGTGATGTGAAAAGGACGCAACTGACCTTTGCTGGCTTTGGATGTGGAAGGGGCCATGGCACAGGAATGCAGGCAGCCTCTGGAAGCTGGAAAAGGCAAGAATGAATATAAATGCGCCCCTAGACCCTCCAGAAAGAAATGCAGCCCTGTTGACAATTTGATTTTTAGCCCAATGAGACCCATTTTGAACCTCCAAGAAAAACAAAAGAATCTATCTTTTAAGCCGCTAAGTTTGTGGTAGAATATCTGTGGTAACCTATGCACAAGGTAGACCCAATTCTGCTAGCAGTGAGTAAAAGAGAAATGAATAGAGGTAACAAATAATGAGAGTGTCATTGATAAATAAATAAGTGAGAGAAAATACTGTACAGTGAAAGAAATTGAAGACAGGTTGAGGATGATCACAAGGTTATATCACTGCATCCAATGTCTAGTGAGCAATTTGAAAAAAAATGAGACACACAGGTGAGCAGTGAACTGTACAGCTATAAATATAAGAAACAAGTATGTAGGCTTAAATTGAATGTGTGCAAAAGATCGGGGAGACAAAGACTGAAACTTACATTCAGAGGCCAGAGGAGGACCAGGAGTGAGTGAGGAAGGAGAACCGGAAGTCCAGTGTTACAGAAGTCAAGGGAGAAAAAGTTTCAAGATGAAGCTGGTTCTCAAAGGTTCTAGTTGCAGCCGTGAAATACGGAACAGGCTTCAAAAAGGTTATGTAGGCTGAGCAGACAGCTCCATGAACCCTTCAAGAATTATACTTCGGTAGAGGACTGGGAGGAAGGGAGATGCTTGTCTTGAGCAAAACTGGAGTTGCAGTACTCAGGGTTCCACCCAGTTGCACCGACACGTCTGGGAGCAGTCTCAATCACCACCCTACCCAAGCTGGCCACGGAATTTAGCCTTTTTTAAATTCACCTGAAATAATCTACCTGCTCATAAGAGGCATTATGAGCAGTGCAAACTTACTGAAGCTTTTCAGGAAGTTGTAGTGGTGGGATTGAAAATTCGATACTTAATTTATAGTTAATTAATTGCAACAAGGTGTCTGTGTTGCCCCCACAAGCCCTTCTCAGCCACACTACCCTGGCCATCTTCTTTCTCTCTCCTTCCTCCATGTACCTTTGATGCCTGGTTCTGAATTTTCTCTAGTGCTTTAAACTCCATTTCCCTCCAAATGTATTATCATAAGTCATCAAAATGCTCTGAAACTGTACTGTCTAATATGGTAGCCAATGATTGCATGTGGTATTGAGTATTTGCAATGTGGCTACTCCAAATTAAGAGGTGCTAGAAGTTATAATTCACGCTGGATTTTTAAAATTATTTTACTGTCGTTTAATTACAGTTAAAACTTCATGTAAATGTGTAAAATATCTCATTAATAAATGTTTATATTGATTGCATTTGTAAGTGAAAATCTTTTGTCTATATTGAGTTAAATAAAATATATTATTAAAACTAATTTTACCTGTTTTATTTCACCTTTTAATATAGGAATTTAAATTCCTGCCAATATTTAAAATTGGTAGGAAAATTTAAATTGCATATATGGTTCACATTATATTTCTATTGACAGCACTGCTCTAAGACATGAAAGGAACTTCATGTTAAGGAGATCAAAACTGAGAAGTGTTTCATTGTATAAGTGTACCACAATTTTTTATCCAATCATCTGTGGAAGGACACTTAGGCTGTTTCCATGTCTTGGCCACCATGCATAATGCTGCAGTAAACATCAGGGTGCTTGTTAAATGTTTTCAATTTCGAGGGTAGATATTCAGCTATAAGAAAAGATGAAATACTGCCATTTGCAACAACATGGGTGGGCCTTGAGAATATCATGCTAAATGAAATAAGCTAGGCAGAAAAAGTTAAGAACCTTATGATTTCACTCATATAGGGAAATGAAACAGAAAGCAATGAAAGAAGACCACTGCTCCATAGAAAGCATTTTAGGAATCATCTTCTAAGAGGCTTACCAAACTCCTTCATGTGTGTGTGTGTGTGTGTGTGTGTGTGTGTGTGTGTGTGTGTATCCTCAAAAGGACTCTCAAACCATGGTGCTAAATGCCTGAAATACTTCTCCATATCATTACAAATGCTAACTTTTTATGTAGAATTTTCATGACACCAATTACTAGTCCTGGGAAAGAAGGCCAAATGGGGGCTGGTGTTGACCAGTGGCCCAGTTCCATGAACCTTTCTTTATGCACTTGGGAGAGAGCAGAGCAGAGACTGTAGCTTGGAAGTCAAACAACATACAGGGGAATTGAATCTATAGCCACAGCCTCATTAGAATAGTCTATCACTCCCATCATATGCTATAGCTAATTCTCTTATCATTAACACTAATCACATTGTAATTACTTGTGTAAGTAATTGTCTCTACCACAAGACTGGGAACTTTGTGAGGGTAAGAATCTATATTTGTCTTATTCATCAGCTTGTCCACAATGCCTAGTAGCATATAGGTAGTCAGTGCTCAATATATATTTATTAAATAAATCTTTAATGAAAATTGAATTAACTAGATTTTCTGTTCACTGCATCCTAAACCACACATTGACCAATAAACTACATAACTTTAAAATGCTATCTAAGTTATTTGTTATGGCAGAGATAGGAAAGAGGCAGCTGGTGATACTAATATGTAAATGAAATGAAGTATAATGATAGTCGCATTAATAAAAATAATAGCTAACACTAACTGATGGCTCATTGGATGGCATTGTGCTAATCATTTAACCCTTTTTCACTTATCATCACAACAACTAACCTGTTAACTACTATTATCATCCCCATTTTACACATAGGGAGACTTAGACTTAGATGACTAAAGTAATTTGCCCAAAGACATCCAGTGAGCAAGCGCAAGGTTTTAAATTTAGTCTTACTCTAGAACCTGAGTCTTAACACTAAGCAAGATGGTTGTCCCAGGACATTTAGAACCTGAGAACATGAAGAAGGCCCTCCCAAAACTGTCCTCCTAAGGGATGGAAGGCAGGAGCATTTATCCACAGTGCCCATCCCCCACTGGTGGATCATTGCCTGGGGACGATAACTTCCCCAAGCCTTCCAGGGCAGCTGTCCCTGTATGTGCAAGTACATGCAAATGTATGGGGGGTGGGGGGCTGCACTGAGCTACTTCAGACCCCTCCAGCATCGGAAAAGCAGAAAACAAAAACACATAATGCGAGCTTGAGTCACCACCTGCAGCAAGAAATGACTGGGTGAGATTGCAAACATCCAGTCTCTACAGGGAATTTTATATCCGAGGCTTAATAGAATCAGCTAGATCACTTCTGAGCCTTTTGGCTAAGGTCAAGTGTAGAATCAGCTAGAGATCCCACTGTACCCACCTTGCCTGAGGCTGTAGTTGATAGCCACTTTTCTCCCTCTTCACCTAGCCATTCTAGATTTAGCTCACCCTTGGCCAGCACCATAGCTGATTGCTGGCCAAGTGGGGTGACTGAGACATCGGAGCCTTTATTACTTTGCCCTCATTAGACCATTGTTGCTGCCACTGCCCATTCACCAATTTTACCGAGCATGGAAACACCAAGAGACACACACTCCAGTGAATTGGCTAGCTTCGCAGACATCCTCCTTGTCCACGCTAGGTGGAGTGGCATTTATAACACTCAGGGGCCATTACGTAGCAGGTCTGGATAAGAATCCAGGTCTCTTCTCTTCCTGCTTGTCTGCTAGTATAAGGCACACAGTTTATCAAGTTGTAGCTATACTTGGTGGCTCCTATCATAGTCCCTAATAGAAGAGTTTCTCTAATTAGTAGAGAAATGAGAAGCAAAAATTCTGCCATTGAGACACTGGGAAACATTATGAGAAAGGCCACTATTGTTTCCACTTCTTGGTTCCCAGACTTGTATACCCTAGTGA
>PVKM010038193.1:0-14177 GCA_004027735.1 Carollia perspicillata
GTGGAGACCAGGGGGAGATAGATAGTTGAGTTCTCCGAAAAGAATTGCAGCTTTAACATTAAAAAGACAAGCCCAAGCTCTTTATGTACTGTGCACAAGAGGATTAAACTTTTTCCCCTGCTTGCAGGATTTTCCAGAGTTTAGCCAAGTGCTGCTTTTAATCAGATTGGCTCCTGAGCCCCTCAAACCTCAGCTGCACGAACAACAAACTTTCTTCAGAAAGAAAGAGAAGTGCCCTCCTCCCTCCCCCCACTCCATAGTAACACAGAGAACAAGGGGGAGAAGGGGGGAGCCTCCATCTGCAAGTGATTTGACACTGTGAAGGTCAAAGGGTTAATCTTCAATTTAAACCACACTGCTGAGGCAGCAAAAATCTGATTTCATCCAGTGCAAACACGCACACAGACAGACACACACACACACACTTGTGCGCCCGCCCTCTCTCCCTTCCCAGCATCTCCGGCTCAGCACTGCCCTTTTTATAGCTGCTCTTGACAGTAAGCCATAAATAACCCCTCTTGGAGCTCTTTCCTACTGACTGGAGCCAATTAAACGTTAAGCAAGAACATACTTGAAAACAAAACAAAAACAAAGAATGCACACTACTCTCTGGAGGTTATCCCAGGTCCTACTGTCAGGCGAGGAAGCTGGGGGCAAAGGTCAGGGGTCAGTGACTCAGAGGGGTTGTGGCCGGTGCCCCACCCACACAGGTACCATTTCCCTCAGGCCAGAAGAGGCCAGGAGGGGACTGAGGGGTGCTAGAAGAAGCGGTCTTTGTTCTCTCTCTTTGTCTGCCAGGGCAGGAAGACTGGGGCTGGGGCCCTGTCCACAGGACTCTCAGTGGACAGGGAGTAAAAACCTAGTGTGCAGAGAGAAACCAGCACAGGGTTACTGCACGGGGCCAGGCAGCAAGCACGTCTGTGTCAAGGGTCTGGGTGGGGTGGGGCAGGACCACTACCAGGAGACCCCTAGTCAGACAGGATGAGGACAGGGTAAGTCAGAAGCAGAACTGGAAAGTGAGTCCAGCTCTCCTGACACCCAGAGCTTCCAAAGTACCTGGCCCCGGACAAGCATGCAGGTGGCAGGGCCCCTTTTCACTCTGCCTTAGGCCACAAAGAAGTAAGAGGTGAGGCGCCAGCTCAGGCTGACCTCAGAGCCTGCCAACCCAGAAGGGAATGCCCCATGCCTGTGGCAATAGTATTCTTCTTTCCTCTGTGGAAGGGAGACTGGAAAACCCAGAAAGGTGAAGGCACGGCTACTGCTGGGAGGGGCAGGGCAATGGGGCTGTGCCACAGAGGAGGCCTCGGCTGGGGAGACTGAGGGCTTCCTCCTGTTTTGTAAACACAGATGAGTAAAAAGAGGAAACACACCCGGCTTAACAAAATCTGGTTACAGTAAAGCAGCGTGAAAATGGAATCGGCTGCAAACCTGAAGACTCAGGCCTGCAGCAGCTGGGCAGAGCACCCTCCCCTTCCCCACCCCAGCTGCTGCCCAGGACAGGTGCAAAGGTCATGTGGTGGAACAGGAGGAGATTCCAGGGAAACGACTGGTCCCTGGAGAGGCCAGTCGGCTGGAATTCCCAGTCTCCTCAGGTGCCGGTTAGAAAAGGCCAAGGAACAGTAACACACGATCACAACAATAATAGTAACACTGGGTGGCGCAGGGCTGTTTTGAGGGTTTTACACCTTTCCCTCTCAGAGTGTGGTCTACGGACTAAGCTTTAGCATTGTCTGGGAGAGCTTATTAGAAATGCAGATCTACTGAATCAGAATGTGAACCTCTAACAAGATCTCCAGGTGACTCAGAGACACATTATAGTATTAGAAGCACTGCTTTCTATATACCCTGTACATGAAACTCCTTTGGCCCTCCCAAAAATCCGTGAGGGAGGTATTATCTTATCACGCCCATTTCACAAATGAGATCAGTGAAAGAGGTAACTTGGCCACACAGCTGGTAAGTGCCAGGGACGGGACTAAATCCAAACCACTTTTGACCCCCTGAGCAATGTCCTTACCCACTGTGACTGAGTGCCACCACACTTACGTTTCTTTACACCCATTCTGGCACTGTATTGTCCCCTTCTCTACATCACCTCAAAACAGTACAACATCCAGGGAAGGGAGATCACAATTCTGTGATTTGGGGCTGGCCAAACCCCATCTCTGTATGCCTCAGTTTCTCCCCGAATTCCCCTAACAGAGGCTACCCACTGCCTGGGGTAACTTCCTGAGCCTTAGGATCTCTGGGAATAAAGCAAGGCAGCACCCTCACTCCCATCACTGGGGGTGCTGGGGACCCAGAAACAGCTGTGAGCCAGACGGTGCCGTCAGACAGGAAGGCTGATGTCTCACAGGGAAACACAAGCAGGCCTAGGCATGGGGGGAGGTGGGGGGCGCAGGGCCACCCTCTGGAAAGGTCCAGGTTTTGTGCAGCTGCCTGTGACAGACCTCAGGGATCATGAATTGGCAGGGAAGGCTCCGGGCCAGGAACAAGAGGACCCGGCTGTAGGCTGGGGCCTCCCACCAGCCTGTCTGAATCCTCACTCTCCTTGCAAGTGAAATGCAGGTTCCTGAACCTGACTGTGTCACAGAATCCACGGAGGTGCTGCTGTAAATACACAGTCCCCGGGTCTCGCCCAGACCAGCTGGGTCAGAACCTCTCGGGAGGGGACCCGGGAATTTGTATATTGAACAAGCTCCTGGGTGACATTTTTCTAAATCAGAAGTAACATTTATTGTACATTTTAGTCATAAAAGTAAACATGTTAACGGCAGAAAATTGGAAAATACAAGAAATTACAGAGGAGAAAATAAAATCATTCATGATCCTACAGCCTAGAAGAAAACACGTCTTGATTTGGTGTTTTCTTCACTCTCTTTCAACCTCTTCCCACCAGAGTAACGACTTGGCCAAGTCAGAGGTAAAGCCTGCCCAGGTGCTTCTCCGGCAGCCAGGCCACAGACGGGCCTTTGGAGACCGCGGAGGTGCTTTCCAACCCTAAGGTTTGGTGATTCGCAGTGTGTCATCCACAATTATCTTCCAGATTACAACTCAGAGCTCCAACAACTGAATCCGGGTGGAGGGTCTGGGTGGGCCTGGAGAACAGGCTGCCTCGTACAGAGTTAAGCTGGCGGCTGCAGCAGCCGTGAGACCAGCAAGAGCAGGCCTGGGAAGCCGCCTACAGCCCCAGCAGCCCTTCCTCTAGGCGTGAGCAATGCCAGACATATTCCACTTAGCCTTCTCCCGCACAGGGCAGTCCCCACAAGGCCCTTGTCTGAAGGGAAACCAAGCTGCCTCATATCAAGAGAATCAAAGAATACCCTGATTTTGAGGAGCAACAAAAAGTATGTTTTAAAAAAATTAAACAAAAGGCCCTGACTAGAAAGGAAAGAAAAAGGACTTGAAGAGGGGCCAGTGAGAAACAGTAAGAAGGAAGGAAATGAACATTCACCCAACAGGATGAGGTATACAAAGACACCAGAACACCAGAGAACATGGATCCTTCCAGAAGAGGGCGTGGAGAAGGGGAGGAGAAAGAGGGAACCAGGAAAGAGCGTGCTTGGCCTCTGACTCTCGGGACTTGGCACAGCACCCAGCGCATAATCTCAGATCAATGAGTGCACACCCTGGAGCCAGGCCCAGCTCCCCCAGACTCGGCTGGAGCACCCCCCAAGGAACGGGAACCTGCAGAGAGTGGGTGTTCCCACACGCACGGCCAGGGTGCCCTCAGGACTAGGGGGCTGGGCCACAGGGGCTTCCAGAAGCCCTGAAATTCGGAATCTAGAGGGTAGGACCACGGTGCAGAGGTGAAGAACAGAGGTGAATGCCCAAAGGGAGCGAGGAGTTCAAACCTGGTGGGTAAAAATCTTCTCAGTTAAGAGCGCACGACCAGGTGTTAGAGGCCTAAGGTTTTTCTTTGATGCAGTCCCACTTTCTCGCTGCAGTCAGGGGACGCAGGCAGTCAGACGACAAAGACAAGTGTTCTACTCACCCCCACTGTGTGCGAGGCACTGTGACCAGATGGGCGTTTATCCTGAGTAGCAGGGAACTTACAGAGACACACAGTAGGTACTCAAGAAGTACACACTGGACTGAATACAGAAAAGTTAGCCTTGCAAGATAACCTCCTTGTCTGAGGCCAGAAACGACCGCTGTCTGGCCAGGTCTAAAGATGTACTTGATGTGATAGTATCAGCCTCTTGCTTGGGGAGAGGCCCAACTAGTAAAAGGTCTTTTTTTTCCCTTTTTTTTTTAAAGTTAGCTGTGGTGTCTGACATGGTTGGATTACACAAATCAAACTCTGTTTCATCCCACATGGCCTCTGCCCTTAAGCACAAAGAGTGTTCCCTGCCCTCCCCAGATAAGAATCTCTCTCTGCCTCTCCCCTTCGGATCCAATTCACTCCTGGGGGCTGGGGGGAAGGGGGGCTTGTGTGTTACCAGTGTCCAGATGCTCCAGCAGGAGCTAATTCACCCCGAAGAACTAGAGAAAGGCGCAGGGCTATGCTGTGGTCCTGCTTTAAAAGAATCCTGCAAATTTACCATACAGATAGCAATTTATGGTATCTCATCCTCAGCACAGAGCACTTACTTATCTCGCCGTTTGCTCCTCACAACGATCTGGGACACGCAGAAGGGCAGGAACTATCAGTCACTGACAGGGAGGCCAAGGCTCGGAAAAGTCACCCCAAGCAAATTAGTTGAGATGGGGGGGTTATTCAGACCGCAGACGTCTCATTGCGGAGCTATGTCCTCTCACTAAAATACTACGGTGTGTTTATTCACATCATGGAAATAGTATTAACTTTTCAAAGTGAATCACAACTGAACTGCCTTCCCCAGTATGTTTTAAGACATTGTTTCCAGATCATTAAGTGTTTAGTAAGGATGCTGTGGACCAGAAAAAATAAACCTTTCAGGGCCAGAGCTAACTGCAGATCAAACAGAAATAAAGCTGAAACTGGTCCGAAATTATAACTTCAGATCATGTTCTGAAACCACGCTTGGTTTCTTTAACAGGCAGGACTGCACACTCTGCTTTATGGGGAGACACACACTCTGCAAAGTGACATGTCCCTGCCTTTTCCCTTTCCACCATCCTACCCCATCCCCACCCTGGCAGGGCCGGAGGAAAGAGGCTGGCTGTTGAGAAGCAGGAATGGAGATAGGGGAGACTTCAGGAAAATTCCACCTGAAAGAAGGGGGGAAGATACTTTTGTTCAACTCAGCAAGCTTTTGTCAAGCACCCAACTGAGCTAAGTAAGGGTTACGAAGGATACAAAGATGAGCAATGTCAACTCGTCCTCAATTATTTTACAGTCTGAACGGGAGACAAGCCAGCACACAGACTACGAGTGACAGGAGGCAGAGCAGGGTCGGGTCGGGAGGCGGGAGCTCCATCACGTTCTCGCTGTCCGGCACGTGCTCATGGAGGAGCAGGGATGAGTCGGGGACGGCCATGGCCTTAGGATCAGTCAGATGGGTTCGGCTTCCAGCTCAGACACTTAAGAGTGTAACCTGGGCACGTTATCTCACCTCTCTGAAGCTCACTTTCCTATAAGACGGGAACACGGGGGTCTGGGAGTACAAGGTGACATGGTGATCAAATGACCAAAACCTATGTGATGCAGAGGGCCTGGTGGCTGCACTGAACAAGCTCACCTCTCCTGGCAAGCGTGGGGGAAACCTGGGCCCGCTTGGCTTTGCTGAGTTCTTCCCTCAACACACTGTGTTCAACGCGCCCATCCAGGAGTACTGTCTTCGGAGTGGACTCATCCAGTCCCGGGGAAATCCCTGATCTTTTGCTCTGAGACAGGCCTCAGCACTCAGAGGCAGCTGAGCCAGAGATTCCACGCCCCACAGGGCAGCCCCTCGAGCCCAGTGGGCCCACTGTTCCAGAACGTTTCTGACCCAGGTACCCAAGGAACGAACAACAGAACGGCAAAACGGAAAAGGAAATAATACTCCTTGCCAGAGCTTTCTCAGCTCAGCCAGCAGTGCTAATAGGACATCGAAGCCACAGGCCACCGCCATGGCAAAGGGCAGCCTGGGGCCAGCGGGTTTTCAGTCAAAGACAGGAGGATTTCCTCTAACGCAACTGGAGGCCACTGCCTTCAGCCACTGGGGCTAGGGATGAGGCACAGGCTGTGGTGGCACCCAGGCCCCTGCTTTGCAGTCCCATGGCCTGGAGGCAGGAGCTGCCGAGGCCCTTACCTACCTTCCCCCTGGATGGTTCTGTGCTTCTGTTTCCCTCAGTCTGAGAACAGCTCCCTCAAACTATCAGGCAAACTCTTAAGAGCTCAAAAAGAACTGTAGTCCTTGTGAGTGCTCTGGTCAAAGGCGAGGGAGAGCGGGGACTGAGAAGGGGGCAGGTCTGCCGTGGGGCTACAGGGCTGTGTGGGAGGAACCCCAAGGCTCTGACTCCCCACTCGGGGCCTTTGCAGCTGGCTGTTCTTGTCCCCACCTGCGACTGATTCCTTGGATGGGACAAGGCAAGTGGACCACAGAGGATGGCCGGACCCCCCTTCCCACAACTACACAGGGACTGTTCTCATTCTGGTGAAGGAACACGCCCTCTTGGTTGCCAGATGTGGATCAAAAGGCAAACTACACTTTTTTCGTTCTTCTTTTTCAGTGCCTTCCCCTCCCCTCATCACCCCCCACCTCCAAGGGAAAAAAAAAGCCAATTCCCACTCCCATGGTTTGCCTTGGTGAGGGGGGAGTGAACTGTCCCTAACTGCAAGACCCTTCTCCTAGAAGAGAGAGTAGTCAGGTGCAGTTGTGTGGGGAACTCAGCCTCCAGTCAGCCCGCTGATGACTCAGAAGCTAAATATAGTGAGCGATATAAACAGAGCCAGCCGCAGAGCAAACACAGGGCCTCTGAGCCCTTGCACTGGCTCTCACGCACAGCGGCTTTCCACAGCCCCTCCCCCAGCCTCACACTTCCAGGCACTGTCCTAGGTGGACCCAGGCTGGCTTGTGGGGGCCCTTCTCACTTTAAGGCAAATCCCTGGGGCTCCCGCCCAGGGCTGTCCCATCGAAAGCCTGAACCTCACTAGCCATAGTCTGAGCTCTCGATAACAAGAAGAGCATCTCAAAGGGTCAGGAAGCAGTCAGGAGCTCCCTGAACGAAGGGTCCAGGCTGCTGGCCCAGAAGCTGCTGGTCACTACACCATGCCAAGGGCACCCTGGGTGTGCCTGCCCAAAGAGCTCCTCAAGTACTGCAAAGGCAGGTCCCAGTGAAATCCTAATATCTTCCCCCGCCCACGGCATGAATGATTTTATGCTTTATTGTATTTCAAATAATCATGAGATAATGTAAGTAATTCTGGCCTCTTTCCATCCAGTTTGGGCATGGAGGAGCTGTAAGCACTCAGCATTTGTCTGTATGTATATTCAGGCACATGAGCAAACTAGGGATGGCAGCAACACTCGGCTGCCATTGTTGGAGAAGCCCATTCAGGACTGAACTGGTTCTTGGTTGTCAGCAGTCACTACTTTTTAATCAGGACAAAGAATCAGCAATGGAACAGATTATCTTGAGAGCGGATCGCAGGACTGACCAATCAGAGGCCAGAAGCCTGGTGGGTGGCTCAGCTCCCGTTCAGGAGCTAGGGCAGAACAGTGGGCTGGCAAAGTCTGGAGGCAGAATGCTGGTTCCTCTACTCCTTAAACCCCCCTTTTCCAAACCACCTAGCTGCTTTCCTCAAACCAGGTAAATCACCTTTTGACACATTTCAAAAAGTGTGAAACTGTCCATTCCTTAGTAGTTAGTTCTATGTCTCACAATTTCTGAAGGGCTTTCACATGGACTCTGCGAAGTAAGTATTAGGAACCAAGGCTCAGAGAAGATAAATGATCTGCCTATGAACACAGTTCTCGAAAGTGACGGGGATGGGACCTGAACCAGGATCTGCCTCTAAGTCCAAGACCCTTTCTGTGACACTGCAACTAAAGATGGTTTCAACCGAGTGGCTGCAATTTTTCTCAGATTCCATTTTCCAGAAAGTCTAATTACTGTTCAGGGAATTTCTGAATCTGACCGCTCTGAATGGAGCCACTCCTTGTCCAAGTGAAAAAGCCATTTCCAACACGAAAATCCCAGCCCTCCTTTAGCTTAACTCAACAGTCTACAGTAGCTACTTTTTAGGGTTCTTGGCTTCTTAACATTGTCCAAAACTACCCCTACAAATTTAAAGATGGTGCCACTGGGACAGGAGACTTTCTCCAGGGGAAGGGACACAAACTAGTGTCCATTCTTAGGCCCATGCTGGAACGGAAGGAAGCTAGGACTAACTTCTTCTGACCAGACAGCCATGAGCTCAGTGAGGAAGCAAACCTGCACCCCCTCTTCCCTGCGGGAGCTGGACAGAAGGCCCCCTCACAGAGTCTGAGTCAAGGTAGGTCACAGTCAACAGACCACGAGAGGTCACCTGCTCACAGAGGAGCAAAGAGAAGAGGGGACCCTTCAGCTCCAGACTCGGCCAAAGGAAGGTGGAGTGTGTGACTAGGTTTGGAAAGGCTTTTGCTTCCACTCACTCTGCCTCCAACTCTCTGGTTGCTTCAGAGACCCAAAGAGCCAAGAGCAAGCGCCTCACTGACACTGATCGGCCTCCGATCCCCTTGCTGGTTTGTCCAGAGGAGCCACCCTGAACTGACCACTTGGGTAACCAGGCTAGACTTGCATGCTCTTTGGGAAATACGCTGGGAGAGCTTATGGCCAGCATAAACTGACACCTTTTCAATCTGGGGTCACGCTGATGCACTCAATTTGCCACAATGCCATCCTGTAATGCACTACCCGTCATCACACCCCTCCCTCGGCTCCAAATCTCTTAGAGAGAAGGTTTCCCGTGATACAGAACAGGAATACCCAAGGTTCAAGCCAGGGACAAGAGGCAGAACTCACACTCCCTACAGGACTCAGGGATCAATGGCCACTGTGTGGCTCTGGGACACCATCCCAGTAAAGGAGAAAGAAGATGCCCAGGCCCCCTCAACTTCTGACTGCCTCTCAGGTTGTCTTTCGTGGCTCCCCAGACTCAGCCTACAATGATGAGGGATGATCGTTGCTCTGAGGAGAAGGTACAAGGCCAGAGCCCACAGCCAAACCGTGAGGACATGGATTTCCGTGGACAGAGCAGGCAGAGGGGAGCTCGGGGATCAGCGTGACAGGTGGGGTGGGAAATGTGAGGGCTGATCAGGATTATAAAGAGACAAAAGGAAACAAGCATTAAAGAATACCTACTGTGTGCCTGCAATTTTCACAGGTGTTATCTCACTTAAACTTCACAGTGAAATTCAGTGGTATTATCTCAAATTTACAGAAGAGGAAATAGGCTTTGCGAGGTCAAGTGACCTCCGGATGGCTAGTAGGCATTAAAAGTGGCGTTTAAACCTGAGATTTCTGACTTTATACTCAAAGCCTAAAGACTTAATCCCAAACCACTTCCTTCCTAGGGCCTCGGTTTTCCTACCTGTAATGATGAGGGAGGTGCGTAGGGATAGAAGATAAAGGATAAGAATGTAGGAGTGCCAACAGTACTTTTTAGATATGAAATATTAGACTACAGTTT
The DNA here is from genome assembly GCA_004027735.1 of Carollia perspicillata. NCBI lineage: Eukaryota > Metazoa > Chordata > Mammalia > Chiroptera > Phyllostomidae > Carollia > Carollia perspicillata. Next base: position 9,578 of record PVKM010038193.1, read on the forward strand.
ATGTAATAACCAAGTTCAGAAAATGACTCATGCCCTGGCTGGTGTGGCTCAGTGGATGGAGCGCAGGCTGTGAAGCGAAGGGTCACCAGTTCGATTCCCAGTCAGGGCACATGCCTGGGTTTCCGGCCAAGTCCTCAGTGGGGGCCACATGAGAGGCAACCATACATTGATGTTTCTCTCCCTCTCTTTCCCTCTCCCTCCCCCTCTCTCTAAAAATAAATAAAATCTTTAAAAAAAAAAGAAAATGACTCACTTAAAACTAGCTGCTAACAGGTCCTAGGTGTGCTATTATTCCTGGCCCTTCCCCCAGGGTGAGCTCCTGGTGAAGGTCTGTGAACAGGGTTAGTGGGGAGGAGGGGGTGTAAAGCAAGAGGACACCACAGACAAAAAGCCTAGTTCTTTGTAATGGAAAATCTGGGGAAACCAGCTCTGGGCTAGAAAGGCTTCCCTGGCCAGCCTGCTGATACTGCAAGATCGCAGTAGGTAGCCAGCAGGTAGATGAGCTCGGAGAACTCAGGAGCCGACATGGGGTGAGGGGCAAGCAGGGAAGACTCTTTTATAGTTAGTTCTCCTGCTCTACCCCTCCTCGTACTCAGCTGGGTGGCTCTGGCTGAGAGGACAGCGTCCTGTCTAGGGCTGAACGATGCCCTCAAAGAGGCAGCCCTAGACTGGGCTGGGGGAAATGATGCCAAGCAGCAAAGAGCATGGTCAGACCTTGGGATAAGGGTCGCCTCTCCTCCTGTTCAGGACTGTGTCGGGAAGAAAGGGCCCTGGGCTGTGGTCGAGGTCTATCCTCCGGCGCGCCCGCAAGCCTACGGGAGCTCACCAGTGGATGGGGGAATATTCTGGGAAATGCCTGTTGAGAGAGACAAGGTCTGTTGGAAATTTAAAACGCTGCCTCTAGACAAGTCCAGAAGACCCACAGGCACCGTGTCCCCCCATCAGCTCCAGCACCAGGACTGGGAGCTGGATGCTGGATCAGCCACAGGCCTGGATAACCCGGCCCAAGTGAATGGGCAGGAAGGAGGCCAAGGGAAAAAAATCAAGAATCAGAGTGAGTCCACACATGGACTGAAAGGGAAACTCTAAGCCAAGTTTCCACAGAAAAATCAAAGGACAGACTAGAGACTGGGGTTTGGGGCCAGAAGAGGAGGCCAAGCTGCCTTTATTATCTAAGCGCAGGGCCACCCTCCCTTCCTGATCACCAAGGGGCTGGGAGAGCCTACCCGGGCCAGTTCTAGACCCACATTTCCTTCAGAAGCCCTTGGCAGAAGGCACTAGCCATATCTAACTCTCGATGGCCTCTTCTCAGGAGACCCAAAGTAAATTTCTCTTCCCCCTGGTGCTGGCAATGGTTTGGTCCCTGCGTCAAACCTACAGCTACCAATGCCTCTGCCTCCCCCGCTAACCTGAAGTGACCCATCGAACCTCAGGGTCTTGCCCAATTGTGGTGTTATTTATTTTCCTGATTTCTAGACAGACAGACAGATAGATACACACGCACATACGCACGCGCGCGCACGCGCACACACACACAATCTTGCGGGCCAGAGACAATGTCCTGGGAGGGGTGTGTGTGCAGGGAATGTGTTAATTTCCAGGTGTTGTGCCTCTGCTTCAGCTTCAGCGGTGGTTGTACCAGCACAGATCAGCCTCGGGCTCCTCTCCCTGCCTTGGCAGCCCTCCAGAAAGTCAGACCAGAGAAGAAGGGTTAAGTGCCTGGGGGGGCGCCCAGACAGGGCTGCAGAGCAGGGCAGCCTCCAGCCTGTGGCACGACTGCTCCTCCAGCACGAGCCTGCCAGCCGCCGCCTTTGTTGACGGACTCTGCCACATGCTCGACTGACATGGACCGCCCCGCCCTGGCGGGGCTGGTGCCAGGCTGCCGGCCAAGCGCCCGGCCTAGCGCCCGGCCTCGGGTCTGGAGAGACTCTCCGAGGTACACTCTCCAGAGTCCCAGGCCCCAGTTCCCAGACAGAGACAATGAGGAGCAGCCTCCCCAGCTGGAAAGTGTCAGGTTACAACCGGTTCCACTACTTTCCCCCACTCAGGCCCATCCCTCAGCCTTGGCTACTCAGTTCCCACTGCACCTCAGCCAGGCATCCCCAATTGTCCATTTTCACTGCAGCACCCTGAAAATCGTCCCCTTAGGTAAAGGACAATCTCCCCACCCTGGCCTCAAGAAGATACAGTTTGTCGAGCAAGGCTGCAAAAAGCCATCCCATTTTCCAGGAAGGAGGGATGGTAGCATCTCCCCACAAACCAGTCCTACAGAACCCGAGCTGAGAGTGGGCAGATAACAAACTGGGAGCTTGGAGACAGGGCTGGCATGCTCATCCAGCGAGGCCTACCCAGTCCTCGGGAATCACAACAGTCAAGGCCAAAACTCTGGGACCATATCCTTGAGGTCTGGCACAACAGAGTTGCAGAGGCAGGCCCCAGCCCCCCAGCCCCCCAGCCCCCCAGCCCCAGCAGACTGAAATCTCGCCACCCCACCCCACCCCAAGGCCCCCAGCCTACTTGCTGCATATGAAGCCGATGAAATTGGTCTGCAATACACTGAAGCTTTCTGGCAATCTGTATCTCTGCTCGATGTTGCCACTGTCCTTCAGGGGGCTGCTCACCAAGGGGCAAGCCTGCAGGGAAACTGGCAGGGAGAGGGAGCCGGTAGCCAGCATTGCCTGCAAAGACAGAGGGCCCACATCTCAGCATTCTCCACAACTGCCCCTTCCTCCCCATGCCAAACACTCCTGGCAGAGGCCTGAGGCTGATGCCTTATCAGGACAGCCTGCCAGATCTGGACAACCTGCCTTGCTTGCTGCCTACACGTATAAAAGTTGATGCTGGGAGAACACAAGGGGATGGTTCCAGCCTTCCCTTCGGGTCTCCATTTGCCAGCAGTGCCATGGCAAAGGTAGTGTGTGTGGGTGAACATGCCAACCTTCTGTCCTTTTTTACCAAGCTATTCTTGACCACAATTTATTATTCAGGTAGCAGCAGGTTGAAGTTCTTCTCTGGAAAAGCACTGGAGGCAGCTCTCCAGAGGTCCTGGGCAGCGCAAAGCAAGGCACACAGAAACATAAAACCGAAAAGTGTCTCCACTTTTTAGTGTAGCAGAGGAAGGTTGGTCTCAGGTCTTAAAGTTCTGGACAATGGTGCAAAAACTAGGGAGAGAAAACTCCCCACATCCCCAGAATAGCCAAGTTCCTCTCCAGAGGCAGCCCCAGGCAAGACCTGAAGATGCGCGATCCACACTTACCGAGTGCTGGCAACGAGCTGCCGCTAGGGGCACCCGCCCACCGGCCTCCTCCCTCCTTTCCCTCGTCCCACCAGAACTGCTGTGCCCGAGTTACCCTACCGGTGAGCTCCCTCCGGGAATAACTGCAGCGTCTGCCCACGCTGTCCATCAGACCCAGCAAGACAGCCTCTGAACCCTTCCCCTCCCTCCGTAAGCTATTGTGCTAAAAGAAGAAAACAGTGTCTAACCTTGCCCTTTTGCCAGAAGAGGGCATATTGCTCACAAAACAAACCATTTAAGTCCACAAATGAAGGGGTCTTGTCCTACTGAGCCTTGGAAACAGCCCCTCTGCTGGCATGGAGCCTAGGCAGTCCCAACATCTTTTTCCAGTTCCCCTGCCAAGCACAGAAAGTCCCAAGTGACAACTGGGGGACACCTTCTGCCTTCAGGAACCTTCTGTCCTAGAACCAGCTGGGTTTTTCCCTTTGCTGTCAACAGCGAGTCACAGAACCCCCAACCTTCTCCAGAGCGACACCAGCTACTTTATGGAAGGTACATCACTACCAGGACACAAAGGCGGGACCACTCCCCGGGCCACAGGATGTCAAAACTGAGGCTCAGGTACCCTGTCTCCGACCCAACAAGACACCATGGACCCAAGGATCCCTCCAGAAAGGGACAAAAGAACAGAAGTAATGGCAGGGCAATTTGCCCTTCTTGGTGCCCAAGGAGCACAGGTAAGGAGCAAGGACAAGCAGAAAGGCAGCAGGTGAGAGCTGAGGAAATCAATAGCCCCTGCTGCTCACTTTGGGGAAGGAAACAGCAAAGGGCAGGTTAGGGGAGGGAAAGTCCCCTCTTTTCCCCAAGTCTCTATGGGAGGAGCCCTGAGGCTACGAGCACTCACCATAAAAGAGTCGCTGGGGTTCCTCGGTCACCCCACAAGGCAGCATGACACCCTGGCTCGGGGAGGCTGGACTGAGGGTCTGAGTGGCCTTGTCTTCCTGGCTGGTGGGTCGAAGCCCAGGGCCACAGCAGTGGGTGAGGGGGAAGAGCTGCAGGCGGCTGAGGGGGCAGTCCAGCTGGCTCTGGGCAAACAGGTCAGCGGAGGGCAAGCTCCCGGGCTGAGTCCCCAGCTCATCCTCTGGCTGAAACACATCATCCTCCAGCTCCTCCACACACTGAGGTGGATCCATCTCCCCTGTTAGGGTGTAATAAGGCATCCAGGATGCTAACCCTGCCAACCCTGAAGTGGGGGCCCTGGACAGGGGCTCTCCTCTCCCCTCCCCTCCCCTTCCTTCTTCTCTCTTCTCCCTTCCTATCTTGGGAAGTGGGGACAGATACTGATGGCTGATAACCCTGGTGATA
>PVKM010038194.1:0-14191 GCA_004027735.1 Carollia perspicillata
TACATATTTAAGTATATATTAATAGGAACTTTAGAAAATACAATAGCCCTCAGGTGAATTTTCAGTCCCTAATCTTTTTTTCCATTGATTCAACCATGCATTGTCCTACTACCAGAATTTTCAGAATACAAACTCTGATGATGGAGAAGGAATTTCTGTACTTTATATGTAGTCGTTTCTTAGGTAGAGGAGAACACCCTGAAATGCAATTAGTGGGTTAGTGGGCTTTGTCTTACCTTCAAGCTGGAAAACACTTCATTCTGACAACAAAAGAGCTGACCGCTCTCCACATTATATTTAACTGAAGCTGATAAACGCTCACGGTATCTTCGTGGTCCTCAGTTCATGTGATCGTCCTTGGCCCACCCCTCTCTTCATGCAAGTATCATACAGGAAGGGGCTTACACAATTCTGAATGTGTCACCTGAGGATTAAAGGAAACAGAATAATGTTCATGGTTGACTTTGTTTACCATATACCCTACTCTAATTTTATTAGGCTGAGTATAGTTTAAATTATGACTTATACATACTATACTCTATGTCCCAAAAAACCCTAAAAGATCCCCTCACGGTCATCTTAGTTCTGTCTTCCCAAAGCCAATGCAGAGTGGTCCAGCATGTCAATAAACGACATGGAGCCCCTACAAAGACGTCTAATTAATGACTTACACTGGAGTCAGAGAAGCTGTGTGTCCCTCAAAGAGTGATATGCATGCAGCGCTAAGGCTACTTGGGAAAAGTAGTGATTTACCCAATAAAAATTATACCTTTTATTGGTACAGCACATTACAGTTTATAAAAAATCTTTCCATACATAATTGCATTTGTCCTGAAAGTAACCCATGAAATGAGCAATAGACGGACCATCAGCATCTCTAGATTTAGACAGTCGCAACTAGACAGTAACAAGCAGCACTGAAGACACACAGCATTTGAATTTTGCCGTGTTACATATTTACATTGTTTGTGCTATGACCATATAATGTGGCAAAGAAGCTTTTAAAACTGGAGTGAATTTAGCCAATTGCTCAACTGCCACATCTGGCAACTGATGTAACTTTTTGGCTACTTGATGTCAAAATGAGCTAATTCTGGTCTGAAGAGTAACTGAAATGTTAATGCCATGTGGATGGGGTGGAGGGATGGGGGCAAGGTTTGGAGGAAGGGATTAAAAAGAGATACAAGGAAACCTTGGGGGATAATGGATGTGCTCACTCTCTTGATTGTAGTGGGGATGATTTCACAGATATATACATGTACATCAAAACTTACCGAATTATAATCTGTGTCAATTAAATATTAAAATGTGCCCATTAAAAAGTGTACTGTTCCAATGTACTAAAATTTGAGAAATAAATAACACAATAGAATAGCATTTCAAAACTTGAGGATTTATAAAAGCTTCACGAAGCCTCCTGCTCCAATGTCAAGAATGTGTTGTACCATCCATTTTCACTGATTGGGAGCTGAGGCTGCAAGAGGTTAGTGATTTGCCTAAGGATGGACACTAAATAGCAAAGTCAGTACTTGAACCTGATACCTATTCCTGAGCCCCTAAGCCACTGAATTTTACAACACCAAGACAAACATCACTTTGATAGTGCAACAAGTCTGTTAGGAAGAACCAGGCTGACTCAGGGTAAGGAACAGCCCAAGTCAAATTGTAGAGTAATCAAAAGTTGATATCCAAGATATAAAATCAGACTACGTACACCTTGCTCCTTCTCAGAACTAAACAACCTCAGAGCAGCCAGGTGGCCTTCCCAAGCCTGTGTTGTGATGCCAGCCCTCAATCAACCCACAGTGCCCTTGAAAAATACCACCAGATGTAGTGTTTTTGGTCTTCATGATCTTTCCCTTTGCCTTCCAGAACAATAACTAAATATCTGAGAAACTCACCTATCAACAAAGTTGAAGTGGTGAAAATAGACTTACCTATCCTCCCAAAGATACTTATACTTTAGAACACAGGTGGCAAACACAAGGCCCTTGGGCCGAATCCGGCCCTCCACTTAGTTTTATCTGGCCCGGCACCTTGTTTCTACCCAGTGGCAGCACCAAACTCCTTGCCCCTAGCTAAGGAGCAATTACATTTATAAAGTCCTAAAATTACATTTGGCCCTTTGAAGGCAACCTCGAGGCTTATGTGGCCCCTGGTGAAAAGGAGTTTGACACCCCTGCTTAAGAAGAATTCATGGATGAGCAGCACACTAGCTCAAGTACACTGATTTTTTTCTTAATGGTGGGAACTTTAGCTACTGGGTAAGTAATTTTGGAAGATTCGGGTTTTCCTGTCACCAAACGATGACCAATTATTCCATTTACAGGTAAGAGATGCTAACCAATGTATGAATGTCAATCTCTTTTAGTCCTAAAAGGCAATCCTCTAAATCAAGTTACACCTAAGTCCATCAAATGCACGGTCTTCTCACTAGCCCTTATCTAAGAGCCAGGTCAAACTGGAAAAATAGTAAGCACTTGGTACCTAGTGGGTACTCAATTAATATCAGTTGAATTAAAAGGTGGATTCCTGGGGAGGGGGGGTGGGGAGAGATGGTCCGGAAACTATGACTTCCTTGTGTCTCCCTCTCTCTAATTTGAGTTCTTGATAAGTTCCATCAGTGTAATGAATGCTTAATAATTGAATGTTCTTCTTCTGATTTATCCCTTGTTTCATTCTGCCTTTGATGGGCACAGAGTAACAGGCAGATCAAATCTGAAGTCACTGACACTGTGATACTCAAATCTGAAGTCACTATAATACTCTAACACTGTTGATTAGCTGGTAATCTGCCTGCTTTTGATTTAAAACAGAAAACAAAGATGAAGTGTCACTCCTACAGAGGTTGGCTTGTATTTTGTTCGAGAATTTAAAAAATCAGATGCCTGCCTAAGCATAAGTACAACCAGCCCTTCCACAGGTTGTGAGCCAGTCTGTCAGACCTGGGTGATGGGTCTTAGAGTCCAGAAGGTTTTCCTACCCAGATCTTGGTTGAACACAGATTATAGGAGCAGGTGTAAAGAATCTAAACAATTTTTTACCCAAAATACCCATTTTCACTCATTTTCACAAGAAGGTTCTTTTTAATCTAGAAGACCAATGTGTGGGATATATAATGATGCTTTCAGCTCTGTGAATGTGCTAGAAGCCTATACATTACAGAAGCCTGCTAATATGATTTCAGTATAAGTCCCAAAAGTAAATGGAATTTGAGAATCACTCCTATTTTCTCTGGAGAGAATTAGAGTGGGTTTTTCTGATGACATCCAGTCCTCTGATAATACTTTATGTCTTGTATTCATAATCAAGCCCTCCGGAAATGATAAGGGAGAGGTTCTGGTCTACCATGTTGACTGCCAAGAGAGGTATGCAGTGAGCAAATGCCCTGTCCTCATCATTCTGTAATCCTCATTTTTCACCCTGGCTCTCTTTTAATTTTTTTTCTCTTTTATTTCGAGGCTATAGAAGTTTCAAACTTGGAATAAATGTTGATATGACAGACCTGAAGGCAGAACATTTGGAGAGCTTTTTCATTTCACACTGTGATCAGTTAGGAAGCTGTTCATCTATTTTGATAATCCACCAGGCCACGGCCAGGATGCTAAGTTCTGTAGAATGAGATATTTTCAAGTCTCCAAATTCTAATATGGCTGTTGGCTGTGTATCATTCTCTCTCTCTCTCCTCTCCCCCTGCCCGCAGTTAAGCATTTATTAGAATGGTAATAAAGGAGACAAATTACCCGCCTATTCTAATCATCGATGCCTAGCTCTGGGTCAGCTTTTGGAAAACTATCTCCTTCCTTTTCCTTTCCCAACCACCTGACCTGGACAGCATTCAACTAACTCATTTTAAACAAATAGAGGGAAAATTTCATCCTATTTTTTAAAAAGGCCAACAGCCACTTACTACCCTTAGAGCATGGGTGTCAAACTCATTTTCACCAGGGGCCACAGCAGCCTCGCAGTTGCCTTCAAAGGGCCGAAATAATTTTAGGACTGTATAAATGTAACTACTCCTTAACTGTTAAGGAGTTGAAATTACATTCAGTCCTTTGAAGGTACCCATGAGGCTGATGTGGCCCCCGGTGAAAATGGGTTTGACACCCCTGCTGTAGAGGTTCTGGCTTTGCTGCACCTGGGATCCCATCACCGTCTAGAATCCATTCACCTTCACACTCCCTTAGAAGATTATTCCCAACTTTCTCTTATCTACTGAAATCTATAACTCCACCACTATCCTCACTACCCTCCCTACCAGTCTGTGACATTACCTCTTGCTTCACTCAGAAGGGACCTTCCACACTTCCAGAGCTCTCTCACCTTCCCTCCCATCAATGGATCAATGTCTCCTGTTCCTGTCTAAACACACACCCCCACCTGGGTACCAAATCCCATCCTCTCTATCTGCTCCAGTAGTTCCAGTAGAATTCCTGAATTCTTTTCTCTTCTATATCATCCATTTTCACTCTCTAGTAGATTACCCCCATCAGCATACTAACATGCCTCCTCCCTCCTCTCATTTCAGAAAAAAGAAAAAGTAAAACTTTCTCTTGACTTGACTTCCCCTGCCAACTTATACCTGATTCCTTTGCTCCTCTTGAAAGAGTTATCTATAGTCTCCACCTCTCATTCCTCTCTTCTCATATCTCTTAGAAACACAGAGATCAGCATCCCCCACCCCACCCACCCACTGAGATAAAACTGCTCTTATCTCAGTCACCAATGGTCTCCACGTTGTAAACCTAATGGTCAGTGCTTAGTCCCTGCTTGACCTATTAGCAGAATTTTAGATAGTTCCCTGCTATTTCCATCTTAAACCACTCTCATCACTTGGCTATCAGGACATTGCACCCTTCGTATTTTTCTTCTAGATCACCAGTGACTCAACTGTGTCCTTTGCTGGATTTTGCTCTTCTATATGAGCCCTTATGTTGGAGCACCCCGAGGTTCAGTCCTAGGCCCTCTTTTTTTCTCTGTCTACCTTGACAATCCTGATGAGCTCATTGAGTCTTATGGTTTTAAATACCATCTACATTTTCAGAGCTCTCAAATGTTTATTTTAAACCCGGAATTTCCTTGCAAACACCAAATTCATATATCCAACTGCCTATTCAGTATGTCCCCTTGAATATTTGTATTCATGTCAAACACAACTTAACCAAAACTAAGCTTGATATTCTCCACACCCCAATCCTCGCTGCACCTATCGTCTTTCTCATGATTATCAAAGGTAACTCCATCCTACCAATCTCTCATGCCCGAAACCTTGGAGTTATCTTTGACTTTGCCCTTTCTCTCATTTCATACATCCAATCTAGGAACAAATCCTTTTTGGTTCTAGCTCTAAAACATATCCAGAATTAGCCACTTCTCATCACCTCTACTCCTATCGCCCAGTCACAAATAACCACCGTGTTTTGTTCGGAATATTGCAGTAGCCTGCTGGCAGGACCCCCTGCTTCCATGCTTGCCCCCTAACAGTCCACTTGCAGTCAGACACCCAGAGTATTCTTAGGTGGTCAGTCAGACCATGTCACTTCTCTGCTAAAACCCTGTGGTGAGAGCTGTTTCTTTGGAGTAAAAGCCACAGTCCTTGCAAAGGCCTACCAACTACAATCTGATCTAACCCTTCAGTTGCATCCCCTGCTTCTCTCCCTCCTCCTCATTCTGCTGTAGCCATTCTAACCTCCTTGTTTCTCAAACACGCCAGGCTTAGAGCTTTTGCTCTAGCTGTTCCATGTGCCTGAATGCTTTTCCTCCAGCTCCTTCTTAGCCTACTCCTTCTCCTCCTTTATGGCTTTACACAAATCTCACCTTCTTGACAAGAGTCTTCCTAGTCACACCATGAAAGATGGTAAATTGTTTTCCCACCCAGAACCATCCTCAATCACTGTACTTTCTTCTCTGTGGCCCTTGTCACCTTCTAACAGACTTTATACTTTACTTATTATGCTTCTTAGTTATTGTCCACCTCCCTTAGCTAGAATGTAAATTCCATGACAGAAGGGATCTTCCCCTTTTCTTCACAAATGAATTCTAAAGGCCAAGAACAGTGTCTGGCACACAGCAAATTCTCAGTGAATATCTGGTGAATGAATGAATGTAAAGGCACTTAGTGACATAAACCAGTCTTGCTATCCTATCATTACGTGAGTCACATGACCTTGTAACACTGTCTGAAACAGCCAACCAATGATGAATTCTGTTCCAAATAAAGCTAAACATAAGGAAGGCCAATGCCTTATGAGGGAGCCTGGCAGAATATTCTGCTCCTGGACCCAGCCTGTATTGGAGAGTGTCCAATCTAGCCAATCCAGTTGCCTATGGAGTGTAACTCAGAATACAAATCTTACAGACAAAAAAAGATGTATAGAAGCCAAACACTGAGAGAAAGCAGTTAGTAGAAGTCTTATGTAGACAGAAGCCATAAGGCAATTAGTCAATAATAGATTCGGACAGAAGCAAGTGGAAGCCAAGACCCAAGAACGTTAGTCTGGGAGTTTGGTCTTACACTGGCATCACAGCTGTATCCTAAGTAAGTTTCCAGTTCTCCACAAAACCTGATGTGGACATTGCTAGGACTCTTTTTTTCCTTCTCTATCCTTATAATAAATCCCCATTAACTTGGGCTACCTGACTGTATCATTGTTTCTTACGATCTAAAACTGTTCATTAAAGCACAGTTGTATTGACCTCCTTACACCTGCTTTGCTCTGTATAAGATGCAGAAGCAACTTTTAACTCAACACCAAGAGGTAGGGAAATGGGATGGATGAATGTGAGCTCTGGAGCCAGCCAGCCTGGGTTTGGATTCCAGCTTGGCCACTACCCAATGGTATGAGCTTAGACAAGTTACTTAGTCCCTCTATGCCTTGTTTTCGTTATTCGTAAAAATGAAACCATATTAGTATGTACCTTGAAATTTTATATGAAGATTAAAACTAGAAGATGAACATGCTTAGAACAGTGTCTGGAACACACTGGATGCTCAATAAACTTTAGTTACTATTATTATCTAGAGAAGTGCTATCCAATGAAAAATAATGAGCTACATATATAATTTAAAAATTTTAATAGTCACAGTTATAAGTGGTAGATGGTAATCAGTAAAGTTAATTTTAATACTATAATAATATATTTTATTTACTCCAATATCTAAAATATCGTTTCATATAATCAATATAATCGATATAAAAATCATCAGTTTATACCTCTGTTTTTGTATGAATTCTCCAGTCAGTGTTTCACACTTGTAGCACATCTCTGTCCAGACTATCTATATATTAGTAAGTGCTCCAAAGCCACGTGCAACTGGTGCCTACAACAGAGGAAACCCATAGGGGAGTACAGCTTTTTGTCTTTCTAGAACCTACGTTCTAGGTGATAACAGCTGCTTACAATACATGCCATTTCTTCAAGGTGAAGGTAGAGGTCCCAAGATTCACCCCACCATCAGTGTCAGAAAGAGAAAATTAACGGGAGATTTGAGTTTATAAAATCTTACACCTAATCTCCCCAAGTGGACCAGATTAATCTCTCCCTTTCCCAGAACAGCACCCATGTCTTCCTTCGGTGGGCACACTGATGCTGGCATTCTACCATCGTTCATTCTTCCCAAACGCTTCTTTCCTTTCACTTGATTCGTGTTCTAATTTATATATTGATTTGTATGTTCAGCTCTTTCTCTTGCTTTTCACATGATCATCATTTTCTGGAAATGAGACATGGAATCAGATGACAGCTGGGGGAGGGGGAGGTCAGGAAGGAGAGCTAAAGGAATCATTTTGATGGTGGGAAGATTAGGAGTTGATGTGCGGGGTGGTAGAGGGTGAGAAGAGGATGTAAAATCCTTCCATTTTTTTCCATTGTCACTGCCACTCCATCAGGTCACCAACCCTGTACACTAAACTACAGCAGTAGCTTCTTGACAATGATGTCAGAAACACCAGGGCTGAATTTGTATCTTTTTTTTTTTGTTTAGCTCAGCATCTCCAAAGACTAAAATAATACTGGCACATAGTAAATAGTGGTTAAATGATTTTAAAAGGGAGGGAGGTTGGGTGGGAAGAAAGATAGTTTCCTCTTGGTTTTCCTTTAATTTGTTCTCCATTTCCTTTTAGTTAATGCTCAAACTCAAACTACAGCCAGAAGGACCATGCTCGGTCTTGCCCCCTGCTTTTATCTTCAGCCTTATTGGACTTATGCTTCCCCCTCACTATACTCCAACCACACTGCCTCTTTTCAATTTCTGGGACTTGCTGAGATGATCACTGCCTTCAAGTCATTGTTTTGCCATTTTCTGTGTCTGGAATGCTCTTTAATGAAAGTATCCTTATCTTTGAAGTTACATCTTAAATATGAGGTCTGTCCAGAAGGTATCCAGTCGTGTAATGTGAAAAACAGGGACATTTATTGAAGAAGATACACGTTACAAGAAATATTGTACACAGGACAATGACACCTCAGTCTCCTTCAAAGTAGGCACCTTGGGACCTCACACAGTTCTCCCAATCATCATCAGCTGCCCCACTGTATTTTCCTGAATCTCATCCATGGTGTGAAATCTGTTCCCTTTCAAAGGTCATTTTAGTTTTGGGAAAAACCAGAGGCTGCAGGGCACCAAATCTGGGCTATAAGGGAACGGAGTCACGTGGGTGATTTGATATTTTACCAAAAAACTCTACATAAGATGTGATGCATAAGCAGGCATATTGTGGTAATGAAGCTGCCAATCACCAGTTGCCCATAGCTGTGGCCTTCTGAATTATCCAAATAGTTTCAGCGGAGGAATGCTCAAGCCTAACACAAAATTTGTTGCAGATTCATGGCTCTACTCGCTCGGTCATTTTCAATGCGAGGACCACACAGCACCCATGCTCACTCAACTGCATCTATTGCCCCCACTGACTGGCACAGTGAAATTTCCATTGTTCACGCATGAGCTTTGCAGTCCGCTCTCCTTGGCTGCCAGGTTAAATCGATGCTGCGCAAATCAGTCTCGTTATACTAACAATGGCTGAACTTTTTCCAGACAGACCTTGTATTACTGATTAAAATAGGATTTCATTGCTCCTTATAAGAGTTGCTTGTTTCCTTTTGTTGGATGCTCTCATTTTATAATTTTGTGTTTGTGGATTACCTACTTATTAGCCTACATACCTCTATTCCCCGCTCCCACCCAACAGTGAGCTCCATGAAGAGCAGGCACAATGTCTATTTCAGGGGTGTCAAACTCACCTTCACCGGGGACCACATCAGCCTCGCAGTTGCCTTCAAAGGGCCAAATGTAATTTTAGGAGTGTGTAAATGTAACTACTCCTTAACTAGGGGCAAGGAGCTTGGTGCTGCCATCGGGTAGAAACAAGGTGCCAGGCTGGATAAAACAAGATGGAGGGCTGGATTCAGCCCGCAGTCCTTGTGTTTGCCACCCGTGGTCTATTTCATTCACCCGTGTATGCACAACAGCTAGTGTAGTGCTGGTATGTATTAAATTCTCAATCCATAAGAGCTGAATATGTGATACAGTTCTATGACATACAAATCATTTCTCTGGACTAACTTACTTTATCATTTCCTTTAACTTTCAGTCTGAACTACTTTGAAAATATGGGCCATGTTCTAAAGAGATGACACCTGGATATCCTATTTGCTCGGTAGGGGCACCACTGTTGGAACACCTCCGGCAAGAGTGATGGTTGAGCAAGGCGCAGTCTGACTCTGGTGCGATGTTTCACTAGCTGCAGAGAAAATGCCCAGTGGCATGATTCAGTCCCCAAACAGGGCCCCTTGAAGAGCAAGCAGACATTGTTCTGAGAGAATCACATCTGCAAGGATAACGAGAAATCTGCTTAAGTAAAAAGCCATTGAATTCTAGATTAAGGCACCATGTGGTTATTCTAACAGAGAAATAATGAAGATGAGGGCTTTTTCCACCCTTTTCTTTAGTCATTAAATATTTTGTTTCTTAGGGACATAACGAGAGCAATAATAACTCATTTTTCCAGCGCAATTACAACATGCCAGTCACTCTGCTAAATCCTTTATATACATAATCTCCTGTAATGCTCACAGCAACCCTATAAAGCTAGGATTATAATTATATTCATTTCACAGACAAGGAAAAATGATGCATAGATTAGTTTGATAATTTGCCCATGAATATTCAGCCTTTCGGGCTAATGTCTGAAAACCAGTCTGGAGATTCCAGGGGTGCTGGCTCTGTGCCTGTAGTCCAGCATTCTGGGGCCTGTAATGACAGTTGGAAGATGGCAGCTTGAATACAGATGGTGAGAGAGTCTCCTTCAGCCGCAAGACTCAGGCTGATCTTGAGAGGGGTGATGTAACTACTTGGGTGGTATACAATGGATGTTGGAAGCATGTTGTTGTCCCTCCCTAGAATGAGACATATTTTCTATTAGAGAGCAGCAGGACGGAAAGCCATGGGAGTGAAAGAGGCTATAGAAGCACAGCCGAAGAGAGACCTCTGAGCAAAATGTCTATGCTGTTGTTTCAGGCAGGTCTCAACCTAGCGAGTCTGACCCCTGTTCCCCTGCTCGGGCTCTGCAGCCCTTTTCAGAATGCCCCCATTCTGTTCAGCTGTCCTCCTTTCCCAGCCAAGTGACACCTCTACAGAAGGAGTACTGGAAAGCTGAGATGTTATTGAAGTATCAGAAATCGGTTCCACAGTAGAGATTCAGACAGCCCTAAAGTTGCCAAAACATGGAAGCAAGCCTTGACTGGTGTGGCTCAGTGGGTTGAGCATCTTCCACAAACCGAAATGTTGCCAGTTCAGTTCCCAGTCAGGGCACATGCCTAGGTTGCAGCCAGGTCCCCAGGTCCGGGCATGAGCGAGGCAACCAGTTGATGTTTCTCTCACACATTTACATCTCTCTCCCTCTTTTTCTCCCCCTCTTTCTCTCTCTTTAAAAATAAATAAATAAAATCTTTAAAACAACAACAACAAAGAGGCAACAGATTCTGGCTCTGGCCTAAATTATTCTTTAACCTTTTTTTTTCTCTACTTTTTAAAATGATGAGGATGATGATAATGATGATGATAAAAGTAATATTTTCTCCTTGTACATAATTAAATAAAACAGAAGATAACACTGAACATGATCTCCCCACATACACATACAACCCCACTTTTCAGAAGCAACCATGTTAACAGACTGAAGAACAGTCTCTTTATAACTCTCAGTTCTGCCCATCACACCCATGACAGGGCGGCTAGAATTCTCCTTTTCTCAACTGAGGAACAGGGTCTTCAGGAAAAGACACAGTCCTGTAAAGAGGGTCTCCGTGCAGCGGAGAGGTGGAAACGCTCCCCAGCCACATCCCCGGGTTTGCCCTGAATAGCACAGGCCCCACAGAGCTACAACACAGATCAAGTTTTATTTCCGTACCTGCAGATCTCTAAATTCAGAATTGCAGAAAAGGTAAATATTGAGAAGTCTTGTCTCAAGTCCTGACCTCACCTACCTATTCCCACTAGAGAAAACTACTTTTATTAGTTTTTAACATATTTTAATAGTATTCGTCTGTTTTTACACATAAACATGAATATATATTCTTAGTTTTCTGGTTCATGTCTATTTTGAATTAAAGCATTATTGACAGAAATCATTGCTGCCTGTTGAAAAGGCAAAAAGATGCCACCTGAACCCAACAAATTTTCAAATTGGCTCTATGTCCTCTTGTTCTCTTGTCATGGTGATGGTGGCCTCTCTAAACAATTTCATAAGTATAAAGTAACTTGTTTTCTGAAAAGTAGGAAAGTGATAAATACTCCAAACCAATTTGTCTAAAGGATCACGTATGGTGGGGACATTGCTGAGGGATCTCACACAAACCTGGAAATGTAACAGGGCTTCTTAAAAACATGAACATTATCTCAGTCAACAGACCTCCACGTGGAGATTGGAAATCTGAAGCTGAGAATGGTGCTCTATGAAGAATACACAGAATTAAATCCAGAATGTGATAGCTCTAAAGCTTATGCTCTTTCCAACAATTTAATGCTAAGATGTCCCAACAAGGGATTTGCTTTGGTCATTCCAGATCTTCCCTGTGTCCTTTAGCAAGAGCAAGCGTACCTTCCCCAAGTAGAGACTCCCCGGAGGTCTGGACAAGCAGGGGTGCTGAAAGAGTCCAACACATGACGTCAGAGTTGCTTTTCGCCACAGCCGACCTCGGGCTCTCCTCGTACCTGTGACAGAGAGCCCCTCAGAGGACAGTGCCATCTTCTCGTGGAGCAAGACTGACGCTCTCTGACAGCAAGCTGCCAAAAAAACTCATGCGACCATCTTAACACATGCAAAAATAAAGCATCGGACAAAATTCAACAGGAGCGTTTTTCCACCAGACATTCAAGGGCAGATCACTCTTTAAATGAATCTGAACAGACAGGCTCTCCTTGACCTCTGCACCTAACACTGTATCTGACATACGCACACACCCTCCTCTTCTAACACTTGATCTTGCTTCACTTCCCTTTTATCATATCATCCTGAATCGGACACCCCGAACTTTCACTCGTCTGGTTTTTGTCTGCTCCCTCCACTAGAAGGTAAAGTCCATGAAGAAAGGAGCTGTGCTCATGACGTTCATTTCTAGGTGGAGAGCACTGAGAGGGTACCAAGCACATAGCGGGTGCTCCATAGATGCTTGTGGAGAGACCGAATGAGTGAGTGTGCGGAAGTGACGCAGACTCTCCTTCGCCAGCCCTGCATGATCTCCTCGGACGTGAATGGTGGTCACTCTGCCAGCTGTTAGCAGGGAGATGGTGGTGAAACTGGTTATTGAATACCTCTGGGACAGGGTCAAGAGTAGAAGGGTGAAATCACGAGGCTTCAAGTTAGGGGTTGACTTTTGCTAGAGTAACCCCTGGAACTCACAGAACTAAGATATTACATACAGATTACAGTGAGGCATCATATGCACATGCATGTATGTGACATGCACATGTATACATCTAACATCTAACTCTGGGTTAGGTTGTGACCCAGACACAGGGCCATGCTGCCCTCCAGGGCATGCTGGGGGGCACGCATTTCAGACAGCTGAAATATTTGGTATTGGGTGCTGCTTACACAGGCTCACTTACTAACTCGAAGGAGACGGTGTACAAGCCACAACAGAAGCTCCTAAGGAGAAAAAATTATTTTAAACAATTCACATAATAGGGGAAAGGGTGTTAGAAGAGACCTCTGACTACCATGATGCACAACTCATAGGCAGGGCTTTAACTGGGGGGACCTGAGAATAGGAGACACAGAGAAACCTAGGAGAATGAGCATGTGACTAGCCCTGGAGAAGACAGTCTGAAGGTAGGGGGCCCAATCCTGGGAGAACAGTGATACCAGATCTGTTGTTGATAGAGGGGCCTGCCTGCCACAACTAGGATGCACAGTAGGTCAGTGTCTCAATAGCAAAGCAAAAGCTCAGTTTGTGGACCAGGAGCACAAGGTTAGGGGTGACCTAGGAGCCACTTGGAAATTCATCTCATAGTGCCGGCATAAGAAACATAAGTTCTTTCTGTTTAGAGGTTATAATTGGTTGTAGAGGCCACAATGGGGCCGTTTGAGGGTCCTGTGGCCATAGCTATTGAAGAGGATTTCAGGGTCTGAAAGCCAGGCCACAATGAATACATCCAAGTTCCACAATTATTCAGCTATGCATCTTAAAGTCTTTTTTAAAATTGTATTGGTTAAAAATTCTGTGTGGAAACAGTATGGAGGATACACATCAATAATGTATTAAGGTTAGTTTGAGCGGATGTAGCAGGAGAGACTAGAGTCTAAGAAGGGAAAACATTCGGGATGCTAAAAATAACAGCTTTGTGTGCTATGCGATTGTCGAATATAGCCAAGAAATTACACGTCCCAAGTCCAGCTCACACTCAACATACAAATACAGATTATTAAAATAAAATTTAAGAAAGCTAAGCCTCTGTTTAGCACACCCTCCCTAAAAAATACTGTTAATTTTAAAATAACTAGAAATGGAATACATTTAAAAGGTAAATTTTTCAGCAGACTGAAGAATACTGCTTATTACTGTGGCATAACTGCTTTGGAAAACGTCTTTTTTATCAGGGCATTTCTCCCTTTTCTACCCCCACTTTTCAGGCAAATAATCAGCTTTCCCCACATTGCCTGAGGGGGAGGATGTGACGGGCCCAAAGCAC